>MU750834.1:33337-43956 GCA_026770625.1 Nicotiana glauca | reverse complement strand
TGAGAGTTCTTCTTGGTTTTGATCAAGTGCCAAGGAAGGATTTTCGGCTTCCACATCTAAGAAAAGTTCTTGTCTCTCATTAGCTTCCGAGGCTTTTTGGACCTCTAAAGCTTCAAGCATTTCTCCTATTTGTGAGTGAAACCTTTCAAGTACCAAGTCATTTTGGAGACTATTTTCCAAAAGCTCCTCCAAGACACTTTGTTCTTTGTTTCCTCCTTCGAGTAAACACTTCAACATGAGCTTGAACTCTCCACTTCGGCCATGCTCAACATCTTCCATTTCCATAGCCATATCATTTTTATCAAAAACAATAGAATCATCATAGCGGGGGTTAGGGGAAGGGAAGGACCAATCAACACAATCACCCAAATGACCATTTTGAAAACCACACTTATCACTAATACTCCGCTCATGGGTTTGAGATTGTGTGCACAATCCACCCCCAAGAGAATTTAAACAATTTTGCCATGAGTGTGGTCCTCCATAATAAGGACAAGGGTCATCAAAGTATGAACAACTACCATCCGACCAATTTTTATTATATGATGCCATTTTTCAAAACTAAGAAAATAAACAAGAAAGAAAAAATAAAAATAGACTAAGGTAAGAAAAATTAATTACGCAAATATTCACAAGTTGGGTATAGAGAAAACTGACTATACTTAAGAATTTTGTATTTTCCTCCAACTACAATTGATAATATCGTTAGTTCCCCGGCAACGGCGCCAAAATTTGATAATACTCTACTATGTCTATTAAAAGACTAAGCGGGCGTTGCAAATATAATTCGGGATATTATGTCCAAAGTCGAATCCCACAGGGAATTAACGTATCAATCACTATCTTTAGACCCACTAGACTCTTAAGAACCAATTTCCCCAAACGTTTGAATCACAGTTGATGGTGTCTTTAATAACTAAAATTGCAAGGAAATAAACATCTGTAAACTAGGATGCTAAGGTTGTAAACAATAATGAGAAAACGCTAAGGTAATGATTTCCCCTATTGATGGATTTCCTTCTGTTTATACCGCGGTTCTGCCGCGGTCGCGGTGGAACCGCGGCAGTCCTTTTTCAGGCCTGGCTTGAGCTGCTTCTCGTGATTCACTTGCCAGAATTTTATGATTGGCCTCTTTTTCTCCATATTTGATCCCAAAAGTACTCCATAGCCTTCTCTTGTCATACATCACCTGCAAAGCATGAAAAGCACTAATCAGAGCATTTTGTTATCATTTTTGTCATCAAAACTCTACAAGAAGGTGGTTCTTTAGGGCCTAATTATAGTTAAATTCACCTATTATCAATGACACATAACACCATGTGATCTTCTATTTTTAAAGTGCCATCTCATATGAGGAGCAGAACTCATCAACGCATATAACCTCTTTAACCTATGCATAAGAGGTAAATAAGGCATCGACTTGATAGCAACCATATTTTCGCTGGAAAGCCTCTTGAAACAAGGCTTTTCGCAAAATTTACAATTGTCTAAAGTTGCATCATCTTTATATTATAACATGCAATCATCTTCACAACAATCAATTCTCATTGACGGAAGTCCTAACTTAGAAACTAATCTTTTTGCCTTATAGAAATCACCAGGTAATTTGATATTAGTGTCAACTAGTTCACTCATAAGGTTAATGAAAGAGTCCATGGCTGCTTGAGAAATATTCCAATCAGATTTGATACTTAGTAATCTAACTGCAACAGACAGCTCAGAGTGCGGACTTCCATTATATAGTGGACGACTCGCCTCCTCTAACTGTTCATAAAAATATTTTGCGTCATCATTAGGAGTTTTTTCAACATTTTTATTGGGCTCACCCTCTAAGTGCATCCCAAAAGCATCCACAACCATATCATGAATTCTAGAATCACGATTTCTATTCTCCACCGACCTACTACTTTCACCCACAACCATCTTATGAAATATTCCATGGCTACCATCGATCTCTCCATGATTAGTCCATACAAAGTAGTTTGCTATAAACCCCTTCCTATAAAGATGATGCTTAACTTACGCCGGTTTTCCAAACTTCATACAGTCGCACCTAACACAAGGGCACCTAATTACTCCTTCACTTAGATATGGTGGAAGTGACATTGCATGTCTAATATCCATCCCTACAACAAAATCCTCCCGCAATCCCTGCCGATTAGGATAATTCTTATTGTACATCCAAGTACGATGTTCCATCTGTACAAATAAAACAAGGATAAATTTATTTAGTTAATTCATATCCTAATCTTTTTTTAGTTAATTAATTTCATATCCTAAAATTTCAATTCATAGCTTAAATTTTCAATTTACAAACTAAAATTTCAATTTATAAACTAAAAGTTCAATTCATATCCTAAAATTTCAATTTACAAACTAAAAGTTCAATTTATAAATTAAAAGTTCAATTCACAAACTAAAAGTTCAATACATATCCAAAAGGTTTAATTCATAAACTAAAAGTTCAATTTATATCCAAAAAGTTCAATTCATAAATTAAATGTTCAAATCATAAATGAAAATTTCAAATAATAAACTATAATTCCAATACATAAACTAAAAGTCCAATTCATATCCTAAAAGTTCAATTCATATCCTAAGAGTTCAATTCATATCCTAAAAGTTCAATCCATATCCTAAAAGTTCAATTCATATCATAAAATTTCAATTTATAAACTAAAAATTTAATTCATAAACTAAAAGTTCAATTCATATCCAAAAAGTTCAATTCATAAATTAAAAGTTCAAATCATACCTAAAATTCCAATACATAAACTACAAATCCAATTATATTCCTAAAAGTTCAATTCATATCATAAAATTTCAATTTATAAACAATAAGTTCAATTCATAAATTAAAAGTCCAATTCATATCCTAAAATACTCAATTCATAAACTAAAAGTCCAATTCATATCCTAAATATTCAATTATTATCCTAAACCCTAGATTCTAACTAAACTATCAAGACAATACAAAGTATAATTCAAATCTAACTAAACTAAATTCAATACTAATTAAACTAATTAGTTAATAAAATTAATTAACAAAGCTAATTAAAACAAGACCTAAACCCTAATCCTCAATAAATTACGATGTTCAAAGAATTGAAATACTAATTCATATCCTTAAACTACAATATTAGAATAATTGAAACAAAAACTAGAAATAAAAAAGATTCAAGGTTATAATTCAAACCTAGGTTTTTTTAGGTGGAGAAGGAGAGAGAGGGGCAGCGGCAGCGGTCCTAGCGGCAGCGGTCGGCGGCGGCTCCGGCGGTCGCAGTGGTGGTGCAGGGTGAGGGGATGGATTTGTGGGAAGAAAATAGAGAAGGAGAAGGGATTGTGTTGAGAGAGAGTTGGGGAAATTTTGGGGAAGAAAATAAGAGAATGGGAGGCGGAAAGCCGTTTTTGAGTTTGGAATTAGGAAAAGGCGACCAACTTTGGTCCCTGTTTTTGGTCTGCAAATAAGTTCTGACCGTTTGAACAAAAATAGCGACCAACGTTGGCCGCTATTTAAAAAAAATTAAATTAAAAATAGCGACCAAAGTTGGTATTACACACACTAATATATACTATAACAAGTTATATATACGTTATGGTATTACAATGAAGTATTTGTGTGTATCTATATATAAGAGCTAGGAACACATGGTAGGTTTATTTTAGGGATTTATATACTTGTAAATTGATTCATCGAGTTATAACCTACTCAGATGCATCATTGAATATTAAAAATAAAACGTCTCGACTTATATTTATCTCTCTCTCTCTCTCTCTCTCTATATATATATATATATATATATATATATATATATATATATATATATATATATATATATATATATATATACATACATACATACATACATACATACTTTGTTGTATAATTTTAACTACCTATATAACATGTAGAGTATATTTTAGTCTATTCATAGCTTGTATTACAAAAGTGTTAACGATATTACATTTATATTATTTAGATAGTAAATATAAAAGTGATTTTTAATTTTGACCAATGTTGACCTGAAAAGAGACCAACTTTGGTCGCTAATTATCCAGAAATTAAAATTAGCGACCAAAGTTGGTCGCTAAATTTAAATCAAATTTATTTATATTTCATATAATATTTAAAATAATAATATAATTGTTAAACGTTAGAACCGGATCCCTGATTAGCGACCAAAGTTGGTGTCTATCTGCTTCCCCTTTCTTAAGCGACCAACTTTGGTCGCTAATTTTAAATTATATTTATTTATATTTTATAATTTTGTTTTTACATAATAATATAATTATTAAAATGGCGAAATGGTTTCCTGACCACTTAAACTTGCATCAGTTTGTAAAGTCGATATATGAACTTTTAGGTTTCCTATTTGAATACCTTTACTAGAGAAAATGGATAGTAATAAACACTTTTGACCGTTGACTATGCTTATGCGATAATATTAAAGCTGATGTGGTCAATTGCATGTTAATCACGGATATAAAGCGTGTGAATTCGATAAAATTTAATTAAAAAATAAATATAAAAAAAAAAAGATCCACCTCTATTTATCCCTCATTGTATCCTTAACTCTGCCCCTTCCTTTCTTCACTCATTGTCGCCACCCTTGTAATCCCTCATCCCTCCATTTCTCTTCTTCCTCCTTTATTTCCCATTAAGCCCATAATAAAATTTTTGATAAATCACACTCCAAAGCTCCATATTAAACCGTCATATTTGTTTATTCTTTAATTTTTCACTATCAACCATACTCAAATATATATGTACATCGTGCTGAAATTATTTTCTGATTTGCTCTAGTTCGTCAATTCCGGTTTGACAAGGTGGATAGCAGATAATCGGGTCCACCAGAGTGAAGTGTTGATATTGTTGTTTCAAATAGCTTGCCTCTGACGTTGAGCTTCACACGGTCGTTGACTTGGCTTTGAATTATTGTACGTCGTGCTCTGTTGATTACACACACACACACACATATATGTGCGTCGCACTGAAATTATTTTCTAATTTGTTGGGAAAAAATGGTTCTAATTTCGATCATGGTCGTTGCTTTGATTTGTTCAAATTATTTATTTATTTGTTAGGAAAAGTTGGATCTGACTTCGTTCATGGTAAAAGTTGTTCACTGCTTCATGATTTTTCTCGTTGATCTTTGGAGGTGGTAATTTTAGTCTTTTAGTTTTGGTGATATTTTCCTTGTAATTTTTTGTGGTAAAAGATTTTGCAAATGGTTCATATTCTTGGTGAGAAGATGATAAACAATGAAAGTGAAAGGTACTAGGTGGGATAGAAAAAAGAGAATCGCCGGAGCCAAAGTCGTTGCCGATGATAAAATCTAAAGTTTTTTAAATTGATTCCTAGTTCAGTAAGGTTTTTTCCGGCGGGTTCTGGGGGAGTGTAGGGGATATGTGTAGAAAAAATTAATTTGATAAAAAGAAAAATAAGTGGGACCTTGAATATCTAGGTGTCAACAAAATATGAATTAATGGATGATGTGGCTATGCAAAATATTATTAATAGATATTTTCTCAAGTAAAAGTGTTCAAATGAAAAACCCAGAGTTCATATATCGGCTTTACAAACCGATACGAGTTTAAGTGACCAGAAAGTCATTTCGCCTATTAAAATTTTATAACTGCATCCCATATTAGCGACCAAAGTTGGTTTCTATCTGCTTTCCCTTTCGTAAGCGACCAACTTTGGTCGCTAATTTTAAATTATATTTATTTATATTTTATATTTTTAAAATAATAATATAATTATTAAAATTTTATAACTGGATCCCACTTTAATGACCAAAGTTGGTCGCTAATTTCAATATTTCTTTGACCAAACAAGTCTGACCAGTCCGGTCAATATTTTGACCACATTATCGACCAAAAAGCGACCAACCTTGGTTGCTAATGTATTCAGAATAATTATTTAACAATTTTCTCCAATTTAGCGATCAACTTTGGTCGCTTTTCTTGACATACTAATTTTGGTCGCAAATTTTTGGTCGTTTTTTTTCGGATTTCTAGTAGTGATACACACAAGAAGAAGCTAGTTGCAGGCTTCAGTTGCTATAATGTGAATCTTCGAAATTGACCCGTGGATCGTGGTAATTGGCCACATAGAACTTAGTTAGACGGGGACCCGTAAATCGTGGTCGTGAGCCACGTGGAACTTAGTTCGAGGGGGATTATTGGGAGTGCGAACAAGGTCCCACATTGGTAACGAAAAAAATTGGGAGTTTACATATAAGGTACATGGATCTCTTAATGGTATGAGGCCTTTTGGAGAATACCGTGCAGGCTTGGGCTAAAGCGGAAAAAATTGCATCATGTTAAGAGTATCTTTGGATTGGTTGAGCCCAACACGTACTTCTTAATAAAGTAATTTTAAATCTAATGCAGTCCCATCCACTAAAAAATCGCAGCTCCATATATGAAGTATCTCGCGTTCACGCAGAGTTTGGGGAATGTCGCACCCCATGCAACCATCAGCTATTGATGTCACAGCTCGAACCCATAACTTATAGGTCACAGGAAGATAACTTTACCGTTGCTCCAACATCCTTTCTTACCGTCAATCCACTGTTCATTACTAACTGACACGACGTGGGGAAATTTAAGGCGCGACCTCAATTTGGAATTGAAGTAAATTAGATAGTAACTAGGTTTAGATCAAGTTACCTTACTATTGATATTACTTCAAATTTGTCTGATTCCACCATTTAGGTTGAATTTCGCGATTGACCTCTCGAAACTTTTAAATTGCAGCAACTGTCTCTGGACCTTCTAGGAAATGTCGCAGTCGAACATTTTTGAAGAGTTACAACACTAGAACCACGTCAGATTGCCTTTTATTTAATATCTGTTTGACCATTTTAGTAGTGAGATTTTCTGAAAGCAGAAGCTTCTTCGTTAACCATCTATGTTGCGCGGCTCTCCAAAATGTAGCCGTATTCATATCGGATCCTTCAAAAGTACACTACTTTTAAAGTATCCGAGACCTATCTGACTACATTTTCGAAGAGTCCGAACAATATAGTTAATAATCATGTTTTGTAATTAAAATCAGAAAGACAGATGGGTACCTTAGCAGATATGGTGCAAAAAAAACAAAACCAAATTAAATTTCAGAAGATCACAGTATCTTGGATTTTTTCGCATATATCTTGGATTTTTGCGCATATAATAAGTAAAAGATTAAAAGCAATATAATAGGCATGTTGTTTTTTGTAATCCACAATTTTAAAGAATATAGCTAAAACAGCTCACTTATTCATGGATCCACAGCATGTTTGTCAGATTCATTTTAAAATTGACGATGCTTCACTTGCTCCAACAAATTATACTACTTTCTTTATTGGCAAACGCTTCTTTTACTATCATTTGTGTACCGCATTGTAAGATGCCCATCCGAAGCACTTCATATAAGAATGGACAGTAAGATAAAATAGAAGTTTCAGTTTTTACTTTACATTTTTTTCTTTAAACAGATAACTAGGACCACTGTTTCCCCATTTCTGTTTCTGGCCTTACACTATTACACATTGTACTCCATTCACTTTTATTTGGTCAAAGGGAATGTGACGACTCGACTCGTCGTCTCATGAGTTACCGCTCTGTTTTTTTCATTTTTGCTTCTTTATGCTTCGTTATTCGTGTTTATATGTGGTCGAGTTGATTGGTTTGGGTTCGGAGTGAATTTGGTAAGAAATGAGGCACTTAGTCTCTTTTAAGAAGGCTTAAGTTGGAAAAGTCAACCGGATATTGACTTATGAGTTAGAGAGCTCGGATGTGAGTTCCGATGATTCAGTTAGCTTTGGGTGGTAATTTGTGACTTAGGAGTGTAATCGGAAGTGGTTTTGGAGGTCCAGTGTAGAATTAGGCTTGAATTGGTGAAGTTAGTGTTTTGGCAATTTCCGGTTGATAGGTGAGATTTTGGATCCGAGGTTTGGAATAAAATTCCGAGAATTGCTGTAGCTTCGTTAAGTGATTTGGGATGTGTGTGTAAAATTTCAGGTCATTCGGAGGTGGTTTTGTTGGGTTTTTGATCAAAAACATGTTTCGAAAGTTTTTGGAAAACTTAGGCTTGAATTCGATGTGAATTGATGGTTTGTTGTTGTTTGAGGTGTTTTGATGATTGGAACAAGTTTTAATGAGGTCTTAGGATGTATTGGTACTTTTGGTTGAGGTCCCGGGGGTCTCGGGGTGATTTCGGATGGCTAACGGGAAGATTTTAAACTTGGGAGATGGAAGGAAATTTGATGCTACTGGTATTTTCGCACCTGCGGTTTGGGGACCGCAGGTGCGGTGTCGCACATACGAGGGAGGAAATGCAGATGCGGTTTTGGAAGAGGAAGGCTGGAACCGCAGATGCGGTGGGGGCCCGCACCTGCGAAGCCGCAATTGCTGCTGGTGGACTGCAGATGCGGTTTTGGGCCAATTAGTGACTTTCCGCAGAAGCGGACAAGGTGGTCGCATCCGTGAAGCCGCAGATACGGAAATTGTGTTGCAGAAGCAACTTCTGGTATTTAAATGAGATTCCGTAGATGCGGAGGAGGGACTGCAGAAGCGAGTGTTGGACCGCAGATGCGGTCACGACTGGGCAGAATGTATAAATGGGTCTTCTTCATGATTTTTGAAGGGTTTACTCATTTTAACTTCGGACTTGGAGATTTTTGGACGATTTTGAAGAGAAATTTCAAGGGAACTTTGATAAGGTAAGGATTTTGAACCTAAAACACAACTCTATGGTGATATTTCATGAATTAGGACTGAAAATTAGGAAATTAATGTACTAAAAACGGAGTTTTAGGGCTTGAGTTTAAGAGAGCTAAAATTAAGGATTTGAGGGGTCAATTGAACTCCGATTATTGTGTTTTTGATATGTATGAACTCGTGGGGAGATAAAGAGTCTAATAATGTGAAATTTTTTGAGTTTCGAGAAGTGGGTCTGGGGCTCAGGTTTTGCTAATTTCGGGATTTTTAATATTTTTTTATTATTTTCGCTTGGGCTTTATTCCCTTAGTATATTGTGATGTATTTGCTCTGGTTTTAGTCAGATTTGACGTGCGAGGAGGCTGATTTGAGAGGCAAGGGCATAGCGAGCTAGAGCTTTGCTCGGTTTGAGGTGAGTAATGAATGTAAATGATATCCTGAGGGTTTGAAACCCCGGATTTGCACATCGTAGTGCTATATTGAGGTGAGACACGCGTTTAATGATGAGTGTGGGGTCGTTTACTATTGGGAATTGTGACTTGATCCGTCCCGAGTGATGCTTTTACCGCGTATTTGATTGAAGCTTATTTGTTATCATTATTAGGATTGTTTGTCATATTTGGGCTTCGTGCCAACTATTTGAACCCTTTGAGGAGTTTTTATAACTATTTCCTCACTGTTTGGATTTACTACTTGAACTCAGTCGTACCGTTTTCTACTATTTTACAACTCAGCCATATTTACTCAGTTTTTTTTGAAACTCAAATGATATTTCTAATGATGTTTAGGCTGAGAATGTAAGGCCCCAAAATTTTTTTTCGTGTAATTTTAGATTTCGTTATGCCAAGGTAGGCTAAATTATTTTATTTCGTGTGTAAATAAGGATTTATGATGTTATATATATCAATTGGATATGGTAATAAGTATATAAGTCTTATTATAAGTGATTTGGGGCCTAAGGAGAGGCCTAAGTCTAAGCCAAGTTGGAAAATTGCATATTAGACGAAATCTGTAAATGAGTGCGCACAATACCTTACTTTGGAAGATCATATCTCTGGTTATATAAGGATTTGTGTGATTCACAACCTATCAAATTAAAGCCCTTTGAGTCTAGTTTCCAACGCAATAAACCGTTTGTCATTTGAAGGTGTATACAAAAAGTTATGACTATTTTACTGGTCAGGTATCACTCGCGCGAACAGTGCGCGAACTTCGCGCGAGCTCGCGAGTTCGCGCATTTTTGCTGAGTATTCTGCCCCGACGCGCGAACAACGCGCGAACTATCCGAACGTTCGCGCGCCTATAAGGTTTTAATACCCCTAAAGACCGGAAATAAGAGATTTTGAGATATCTCTCAAGGTTAGGGTTCTCTCTACACCCCAACTCGACCAAGGCATCAAATTGCACACCTAAGGTGAGTTTTTAAGTGTGTTTTCATGGTGATTTCACTTCTCAATTACTAGTTACAACATGATTTTGGTTGGATTTCATAGGATTTCTTCAAAACCTCAAGAACACCCCAAAGTTGTCTTTCAAGAATTGGTATACAAGAGGTAATCATACACCTTAGACTTACATATATGGAGTTATTATGTGATTATAAGTATGAATCATATATTACAACTTATGGTGTGGTAATTGGAGGCTATAAATTCTCAATTTAAATACATGACCATGGTAGGGATTTGAAGATAATTATTCAATGGAATTTTGTTGGTTGGGTATGAATGGTTGATCACACATGTGATGTTAGGAGTATAAATTAGTGAAGAAAAATAGTGGGATGAATTGTTGGTTAATAGTGATAATTGGATGAACCAATACTATAGATATGAGGTGTAAAGATCTATGCCTACAAGATGTTTGATAATAGGCCTAAATGGCATAAGTTATAGGATTTAGTACTAATA
>MU750834.1:11692-25269 GCA_026770625.1 Nicotiana glauca | reverse complement strand
AGGTAGTGCCTCCAAATCTTCAGAGCATGAACTATAGCAGCCAACTCCAAATCATGTACGGGGTAGTTCTTCTCATAAGGCTTCAACTGACGAAAAGCATATGCAATAACTCTACCCTCCTGCATCAACACGCATCCGATCCTAACTCTCGAAGCATCACAATACACGGTGTAAGAACCTGAAGCTGATGGAAACACTAACACTGGAGCTGTGGTCAAAGTTGTCTTGAGCTTCTGAAAGCTCTCCCCGCACTCGTCTGACCATAAAAATGGTGCACCCTTCTGCGTCAACTTGGTCAAGGGCGAAGCAATAGATGAAAAACCCTAGACAAACCGGCGATAATACCCTGCCAAACCGAGGAAACTCCGAATCTCCGTGGCTGAGGACGGTCTAGGCCAACTCTGCACCGCCTCTATCTTCTTTGGGTCGACCTGAATACCATCACTAGACACCACGTGTCCCAAAAAAGCCACAGAACCAAGCCAGAACTCACACTTGGAGAACTTTGCATAAAACTTCTCCTCCCTCAATCTCTGTAATACCACTCTCAGATGCTGAGCATGCTCCTCCTAGTCACGCAAGTACACCAGGATATCATCAATAAAAATGATAACAAATGAATCCAGATACGGCCAAAACACGCTATTCATCAAATGCATGAACGCGACTGGGGCATTAGTCATCCCAAAAGACATAACTAGAAGCTCATAATGCCCATATCTCATCCTGAAAGCTATCTTCATAATATCAGAATCTCTAATCTTCAGCTGGTGATAGCCTGAATAGAGATCAATCTTCGAGAATACCGTTGCTCCCTGGAGCTGATCAAACAAATCATCAATGCGCGGTAGAGGATACTTGTTCTTCACTGTCACCTTGTTCAACTGCCTATAATCAATGCACATCCTCATTGTGCCATCTTTCTTCTTGACAAACAAGACCGGTGCACCCCACGGTGACACACTCGGGCGAATGAACCCCTTATCTAAGAGTTCCTGAAGCTGCTCCTTCAATTCCTTTAACTCAGCTGGTGCTATATGATAGGGAGGAATAGAGATGGGCTGAGTGCCCGGTACCAGATCAATACCGAAATCAATGTCCCTGTCCGGCTGCATGCCCGGCAGGTCTGCTGGAAACACATCTGGGAAATCCCTCACAACGGGCACAGAATCAAGACTAGGAGTCTCAGCTCCAACATCTCTCACAAAAGCCAAGTACGATAAACAACCTTTCCCAACCATCCGTTGGGCCTTTAGGAAAGAGATCACCCTGCTGGGAACATAATCGGTTAAACCTCTCCACTCAATCCTCGGAACACCCAGAATAGCCAACGTAACTGTCTTGGCATGATAGTCCAGAATAGCATGTTATGGAGATAGCCAATCCATACCCAGAATCACATCAAAATCTACCATGCCCAATAACAACAGGTCAACTCGAGTCTCCAGACCCCCAATAGTCACCAGACAAGATCGATATACATGATCCACAATAATGGTGTCACCCACCGGGGTAGATACATGCACAGGCAAGGCAAGACAACCACGGGTCGTACCCAGATGATGGGCAAAATATGAAGACACATAAGAGTATGTAGACCCGGGATCAAATAAAATAGAAGCATCCCCGTGGCAGACTGAGATAATACCTGTGATAACAGCATCTGATGCAATGGCGTCCCTCCTATCTGAAATAGCATGGAATTGAGCCCGAGCACCACTAGATCGATCTCCATCCCTTGGGCGGCCCCTAGCTGTCTGGCCCCGACCCCTACCTGACTGCGAGGGTGCTGAAGTAGATGGAGTAGAAGAGGAGGGCTGATCCCTCTGCTGAGACCGACCACCATGAAGCCGAGGACACTATCTCCTCATGTGGCCAAACTCACCGCACTCGTAGCAACTGCCCGGTGCTGGAGAAGGGGACTGAAGAGAACCCCTCACTGCTGAAGAACCCTGGGCTGAACAAGCAGGAGTAGAGCTCTGAGCTGGAAGGGCACTAAGTGAAGACTGGCCCTGCTGAACTCCCTGATGACCACGGCCTGAAGAAGCCCATTGTACTCTGGGCGACCTGACTGAGGAGGTCTGAAGGAACGACCTCTGCCACGCTGGAACTTGCCCCTAGACGGAGCACCACTGAAGCTACCTGCACCTCGAGGCCTTTTGGCCTCCCTCTCCTCACGCTCCCGATGGCGATCTATCTCAATCTGGCGAGCCATGTCAACTACCTCCTCAAACGAAGCGGCTACAACCCTCTCTCTAGTCATCAAAATGCGAATCGGGTAGTTGAGGCCATCCACAAACCTCCTAATCCTCTCCCGATCTGTCGGGATCATCCAAGTAGCATGCCGAGCCAACTACGTAAACCTCAATTCATACTGGGTCACAGTCATGTCACTCTGAATCAACCACTCAAACTGACGATACAGCTCCTCCCTGCGAGACTGCGGTACATACTTCTCCAGAAAGAGAGTGGAGAACTGCTACCAAGTAAGGGGCGCTGCTCCACAGGCTTACGCCTCTCAAACTCCTCCCACCATGTAAATGCAGGCCCTGAGAAATGGAAAGTAGTAAAAGCCACTCCATTCGACTCCAAAATCCCTGCAATGCGAAGCATACGCTGACACTTGTCTAGAAATACCTGGGCATCCTTACCCTCAATACCACTGAAAGTCTGAGGCTGGAGCCTACCGAACCTCTCCAGTCGACGTTGATCGTCGTCTGGCATCACTAGAAATACATAATCTGGAGCTGGTGCGACTGGCGCAACTAGAGCAACTGGTGTAACTGGTGCAACTGGGGTTGCTCCCAGTGTCTACAATCCCTGGACACCCTGCTCGGGTGTGCGAGCACCGGGGGTCTGCTGACCACCCCCGGTCTGAGAAGTAGCTGTTGCAGTAGTGGCTGAGACTGCCTGAGCCAGGCCAGTGCAGATGGATAAGATCTGAGCTAAAGCTTCCTGAAGACCAGGAATCACAATGGGCACTGCCGGTGCCTGAACAGGTGCTGCTGGAGCATCTAAAGCTGGAGGCTGGTCCTGAACATGGGCAGCTGGCGGATCTGCATGTGCTGCTCTCACTGGTCTGCCTCGATCACGACCACGGCCTCTAGCGGGTGGCAATGGTGGTCGTCCGTCACGTCCGGTAGTAGGGGTTCTCGCCATCTGCGAGAGAAAAGAATACAGAAATTTAGGTCTCAGAACAACAAAGCCGCACGACAAGAGTTTCAAGAAAATGAAGAGTTTCCTAAAGGTTCTGCAGCCTCTCGAGGATAAATACATACGTCTCCGTACCGATCCGCGAGACTCTACTAATCGGCTCATGACTCATGAGGCCTAGTAACCTAGGCTCCGATACCAACTTGTCACGACCCCAACCGCGGTCATGATGGCGCCCAACACAATTGCTAGGCAAGCCCGACCATTGTAACACTCTCAACCCGAGTATGAAAACTCATCACCAGTTAATTAGATATTTTTAACAATTAGCAAGATTAATAATTCTGATAATAGATAAAAAACAATACGGAAAGCCATAGTAATACCAATATAACTCCTAAAAGATCTGGGGTCATGAGTCTAGAGCCTCTCGATACAACTGTGTAATGAATTCTCAAAATACATAAGTCTAGGATGCAGAAATTTAAATAGATAAGGGGGAGAAGTCGGGTCCTGCAGACACCAAGCAGCTACCTCGACAACTCCTGAGATAATCTGGAGAGCAGCAACAACGCTACTAAGCCTCCGGAACACCTGAATCTGCACACATGGTGCAGGAAGTAAAGTGAGTACTTCCAATTCATTGGTAATAGACATATATAATGGCTGACAGTAAGAAATCCCGAAATATAACAATGCAAAGTTATAACCAATAATTCTACACATTTAACAATGGAATAACATCAGGCAATGACAGATAAAACAGATAGATATCAATGCATGAATGCAATGCAATGCACATGACCGTTGCGGCACACAGCCCGATCCATTTGGTTACCCGCGCTCACTGTGAGGGTTCAGACTCCGGAGGGGCTCCTACAGCCCAAGCGCAATATTATCGTAGCATTCGCTGCGGCGTGCAGCCTGATTCACACTCAGTCCAGATATATGCATGTAAGCCACACAGGCACAGTCAAGTTTATCATGTTCAGTTCCAATAATTAGGAATTATAGATTAAGTATTTATAACTTTAGGAATTTACTAATCATTTCGAGATAGTGTTTAACTCAGGACTGATATCATGAAAACATGTTAAGCATCATGAAGAACAATGATAATAATCCCTAAGGGATCCAAATAATCGGCACACAGCCCAAATATGCTCATAGCAATCCAAGTGGGATTCTTACCAATCAATTTCTAATTAATAACACAGTACGAACATCACTCGGACGGACTAAGCCATAGTCCCCGATCACAAACTACCCCGCACTCACCATAGAGTACGTGTCTCACCTCAATATAGCATTACAGTGTGATATACCGGGGTTTCAAACCCTCAGGTCATCATCTACATCTATTACTCACCTCAAACCGGCCACACGACTAGTCCGCTATGTCTTTTCCTCTCGAATACACCTCCTCACGCGTTGAATCTGGCCAAAACAACAATAAATACATTACAATAAGCTAAAGAAACATAACCCAATCAAAAGAACTCGAAAAACACCAAAAATCTCGAAGTTGGCAAAACCCGAGCACTGGGCCCACTTCTCAAAAAATTACGAAATTCATATCACTGGATTCCTCGTCTTTCCACGAGTCCGTACATATAAAATTCATCAAAATCGGAGTCCAAATGCTCCCTCAAATCCCAATTTCTCATTTAAAAACCCAAGCCCTAATTCTTCAATATTTTACCCAATTTTCCAACAATCAAAGGTAGATTCTTCAATAAAATAGCATTTCTAGGTCACGAGACTTACCTCCAGTCGATTCCTGTCAAAACTCTCTTCAATTTCTACCCAAAAGATCTTGAGGTGGTTCAAAAATGGTGGAAATAACAAATGGGTCGCGGATGAAATGATATTAAAACCCTTCTGCCAGCTGATAATTCCTTATACGCGAACACGATAGCCCCCTCGCATTCGCGATGGCCAAAATTCCACTGGGCCACTTTACTTTACGCGAACACGGAGCTCATCCCGTGGACGCGATGCACAGCCAGGCCTAACTACGCGAACGCGTACCCCTGGTCGCGAACGCGAAGAGCAATGACAGGGTCCCCCAAACTCCTTCTATGCGAACGCGAGGTCCCAACCACGAACGCGAAGACCAACGGCCTCAGGCCTACACGAACGCGGCCTATGCCTCATGAATACGAAGGCCAAGAATTTACAGCTACGCGAACGCGAATAGACCTACGCGAATGCGAAGGCCAAAATATGCCTGCAACTGCTGTTGCATTTCTGCAACTCTCCAAGTCCAAGATTCCTCCGTTTGATCACCCGAAATCACCCCGAGACCCCCGGAACCTCAACCAAAAACACCAACATACTCCAAAACATCATACAAACTTGTTCCAATCATCAAAACATGTCAAACAATACAAAAATCATCAATTCACCACGGATTCAATCCTAAGTTTTCTTCAAACTTCTGAAACTCACATTCAAACGAAAATCCGACCAAACGACGTCCGAATGACCTGAAATTTTGCACACATATCCAAAATTACCTAACGAAGCTAAATAAACTCTCGGAATTCCATTTCAACCCTCGGATCAAAATCTCACCTATCAACCGGAATTCGCATCTAAGCCTTCTAACTATATAGTCAACTTCCGGTTTACTTTTCTAAAACAAGCTTTCTTCTAAGAGGCTAAGTGCCTCATTTTCAACTAAAACCAGTTCAATTATATTCGATCAACTCATATACTGGTATTGAAACAATAGAGCAATAAAATATGGGGGAAACTGAGCGGTAACTCACGTGACGACGGGCCGTGTCGTCACACCCGAGGGGCTTGTATGATTTCTGGACTGAGTATGGCCAAGGGCCAGTTGTGAGGATACTATGGGATCGGGCTGCGCGCCACAATAGTATTATATAGATATTAATATTAGGACGAGGGCCTAGTTGATACCACGAGGTAGCTTGATTTTGCGCTTGGGCAGTAAGGGGCCCCTCCCGGAGTCTGCACACCCCCAATGAGCGCCGTTGACGATAAATAAATGAATCGGGCTGCACGCCGCAGCGGGTACTATACAATACCATTCTATGTGTTGATTTTCTTTATACATATCTGTCACTTAACTGCTTACCTGCTCTGGAATTTCCACATATTGATTTCATTGGTTGATCGCTTTCATATTACTTGTTTTTAAACTGCCGCATTATAGATTACTTTGTGTTTTCCATGATTTCTTATTCTCGGTCATTATTTATGCTTATTACTCACTGGGTTAGAGTACCCTCATTACTCCCTGCACCTTGCGTGCAGATCCAGGTGCATCTGAGACTGTTGAGGATTTTTAGTTGGGAGGCGCATATACGGGAGCATCGAGGTAGTTGCATGACGTTCGCAGTCCTGATTTCTCCCTTCTATCCTTTTGTTTTATCCGCTCTTTCCTACATTAATATGTATCAGGTTGATAAACTTATAGTAGATGCTCAGACTTGTAACACCGGATCTATATGGGCTATGTAGTAGGATTATTTATTTGAATTTTCGCATGTTTAACTCTTATTTCAGACTTTTAATATGATGATTTGGTAATTTAACTGTGTTAGCTAATAATGAACTGTATGAGAATGAGTTAAGGTTGTTAATTGGTCAGGCTTGCCTAGCAGTGTGTTGGACGCCATCATGACCGGGGTTGGGATCGTGACAGTAAAATTTGTACCTTTTTTATAAAATACGTAATTAATGAAGTATAGTAATATTTACCATAATAATAATAGCATTTCAAAATATTTTGGGAAATAATTTAGTATCACCCTAAAATCTACTATTACATCTATAATTGGTAGTGAAATACACATGCATGACATATGTATTTTCTACTAAAATCATTTTTTTCCTCATCTACTTCTTTTTCCAGCTCACTTTTGTACTTTTTTTATAAAAAAATTCCCTTTTCATACATCCCACCTTCTTCCATCCCCCAACCCACAAGTTAAATTGCCAATTTTTTTTGGTTGAAGAAGCGGACTGAAAAACGGTGAGCTCCTATAAAACTTTCTGGCAATCAACAATCAACAACCACATTCTTCTTCCTTGTTCTTTCTTTTATGTAAATTTGATTAATTAAAAAAATAGGACTCAACCCTTTTTCTTGTTTAGTCTTTTGTGGGCTTCTTATGAGTTTAATCGAAAATTGATCTTGGTACGAGATTTTTTCATCCATTTCTGTGAGAAGCAATTGCAATTATAAGTTTATAAGAGGTGAGAGAAGAGATTAGAAATAACAGTAATCATCTATAAAGTGTAGTGAAATATGGAAAGAAGAGAATAAAATCTTCAATTCGATCTTGCTGGAAAATATGGAGAATGCCGGAACTAATTTTCAGCCAATCTATAAGTAACAAAACTATAGGAAAGAAAAGGAAAAGAAAGAAAAAATAAGAAGTAAAAAATAGTATTCTCTCCGTTCCAATTTATGTGAACCTGTTTGACTAGGCACGGAGTTTAAGAAGAAATGAAGACTTTTGGAATTTGTGGTCCTAAATAAGTCAAAAAGGGGACACAGAATATTTTGTGTGACTATAAAAGCTTCTCATTAATGGTAGAATTGTAAGTTTAGGCTAAATTGTTACCAATTTTAGAAATGGGTCAATCTTTTTGGAACGGATGAAAAAAGAAAATAAGTTCACATAAACTGGAACTGAGAAATTATATTTTATAAAAATGTTATAAAAATAAAATTCCAGCATTCTCTCTCTTTCTCACTCTCCCAAGGAAGGTGGCATACGCTCTCTTCTGCCACCGTATACTAATTACATTTAAAAATAGTTGAGGAGTAATAGGATCTCCATAAAAATAAAGTGTGTAATTGAAAATTCGACTATAGATCAGGAAGGTACTTATGCGTTTTTCCTTATACTTACTTAGTAGGCAAATAATGGTTATATGGCATGAATCATACAGCAGTAATGGAAATATACGCACAAAAACAACTTAGCCCAAGATTCAGGATTTAAATATTGTGAGTTCAACTTTTAAGATTTTTAGCATTGAATCATTATGGAGATGTTTGGGTAAGCTTATAAGCTAGTCAAACTGGCTTATAAACATCTTTTGGCTTATCTAGGCATTTGGTAAAATCCAAAGTGCTTATAAGTTAAAACCAGCCATAAGTCACAAGTTGGTCACCCCAAACTTATGACTTTTCAACTTATAAGCACTTTTAGTTTGACCAAAGCTTTTACTAATTTATCCTTCATAATAATTTTAAATTCACAAAATATTTTTTCCAAAATAAATTTCCTAACTTTCTCTTCATTCCATATTTATTGTTCATCCTTTTCTTTACAAATAAACTTTTTAATTCATATTCTTTTGTAAAGATTTTAAAGATATTTTAGTTATTTTAATAAAAGAACATCTTATCAGCACTTTTTACCAAACACATCAATTGTTTGTTATCAGTTTCAGCACGTCTATCCAAACACGTAAATGCTTATTTAAAAAATCAGTTTCAGTACTTCAATCTTATCAGTTATTTACAATCAACTAATCCAAACAGGCTCTATACTTTTTATGTTATGAGTTCATATCTACTATTTTTGTAATTTTAATAAATTTTTACTCTGCATCAAAACTTATGGGTCTAATTGAACCCGTTCCTAACACACTATATCCACTCCTTAAGCCCAGTATATTTTTACAAGTGGAATCCGAAATGGGTAATGAGTACGCAGAGCTTCCCTTGTCTATATATAGTTAGGTAGAAAATATGCACACAATATGCAATATAGTTTTATGAGGTGGTTGGATCCACTGAATATTTGTTTAAGTGTGTCAGGGACCTCTAACTTTTGGAGCTTACAACTTTCTGTTTGTCTTAAAATATAGTAGTATTTTTAATTTGCTCTTCATTGTGCCACCATCAGTTCAAGTAAAGATCTTTACTTTTGGACACCCTTTGACATTTATAGCATGTTTGGCCAATTTTATTTTTTTTGGCCAAAAGGTGTTTGTTCAGATCAAAAATTGAGGTGTTTGAAAGGAAAAAAAAAGATATAAAAAGTAGATTCTCTCCGAAATTACTTTTCTGAAAAACTCTTTTGAAAATTTTTTATTTAGAAGCAATTTTTAAAAGCTTGGGTAAATATTAATTATTGGTCAAAAGTAATATTTAAATTAATTAGACAAGCACAAATTATTTCTCACCAAAAATAATTTTTTCAAAGTACTTTTGACAAAATCATTTATCAAAATAAGCTGATTAGGTTTGGCCAAACAGTCTATTAGGCTATTAGGCTATTAGAGCTGTAGTAGTAGTAGGTTAATGTGCTATTTGTAGAAAAAGCTACGCCCGCCTTCTCTTTTGCTGCCAAAAAGCTATATCGGGATTCTGCAGGTAACAGATTTTAGCAAGAGAGTTCATATGCAATAGTTACTTTAACTCACAGCCAAAAGGGGCTGCTTTTTCTTGGCTATTTTTGTGTATTAACAAGCTCCGTAATGTTCAAACTTCAGCGTCTGTTCATGTAAAGTTTTAAAGTGATGGTCAGTTAATTCTTGGAAGAGAATGTGCAAAAGGGCGTTCATCACTTTTGACCTATTGGCCTATTTGCAATATAAGGGAACAATTCTAAACACAAGCGTTCTAAGACGTAGCCATTTTGAAAGACTTACTATTTTGGTGTGTTACCTGTAATAGATAATGGAGTACACTTGTACAAATAACAGTCCCAAAATCAAATCTTTGTTACTACTATATATGTATTCGCTTTGCAAGCTGACGTTGTTGTAATTTTCTTGGTTCCTTTTCATTATTTGAAAGGTTTTGTAACAAGTATGGAAAAGGAAAGTGGAAGGGCTTTATGTGAATAAGGACTAGCCATCTTCTTATCTTGTTAATTTCCTGCCGCTTTAGTTCCTTGAAGGAAGTTTGTTTACTGTAGGAGTGATTGTGCACTCTGGAAAAGTTACGTAGTGGAATCTTCCATGCTATGATATCTTCAATAGTATTTGATTTCCACGACTGCGGCTTCCCGTATAGATGAGGATTTGATGACAGTGTGGATCATTCAGTAGAGGCATCTAATCAATTGAACTTGGTAAGGAAGCTTCCATGTGTCCTTTCTCTTTTGATATTTTAGCTTTCATACCAGAATGTGACTACAAAGTTACAAGTTAAAATGGGTGGTAAAGGTAAAGAAGAGTGGGACTTCCTTTGTACCTTATCTTCCTTCTTTGCTTTCAAGTTTGTTTTTACATCACGTTAAACTGCTCAGTATCAAAAGAACAAGGAACATGCATGCCCCTAGAAATACCAAGAATTTTGAATAACTTAGGATATATACTTTTTCTTTTCTCTAGGAAATGGTTCACAGTTCACACGAAAGACTGTACTGGGAACAAGAAGAAACATTCATCTAAGGCTGAAGTCCAGAGTTCTTTGAGGCAAGAGGTAAGGAAAAGGAGATTATAAAATTGTTTCTAGTGGTTTATCAACTGATTATTAATATCTATGTTAGTTGAAAATGCGTCTCTACAGATAATGCAGCTCAAGAGAAGATTACAGAACCAAGGCGCAGTTCGATGTGCTCTAGAGAAAGCATTAGAATGTAAATCTTTCTCACAAAACATCACTCATCTCGCCTCAATGTCTATGGTACCTCCTTCTGCTCCTTCCTATCGTATCACATAATATAATATGATTCATAATTCTGATTACGTCCATTTTAAGAAAAATGTAAATTGAGCATTTGACACCTCTTACATCTCTTGGTGAAGTAACATAGCTAAGTGTAAGGTTCATATACTCTATTGTCAATTTGCCATAGCTATGTTTATAACTGTTGCACTCATGGTTATTCTTGTCAAAGTTGAACTTTTCTTTGTTTTCATGTTGTTTTTAATACCCTCTATAACGGTCATATGCTGAGAGTACTCTATTCAATTAAATCCAGCCAACAATAGAACTGATTAGAGAAATTGCTGTACTAGAGTTGGAAGTAATGCATTTGGAACACTATCTTCTCTCATTATACCGTAAAGCATTTGATCAACAAATCTCATCCTTGTCTCCTCCCATAGAGGATGATAAACTAAGATCACCGCAAAGTACCCAAATAAGAAGGTGCGTTGAATTTTCTGAATCTGATGTGATGTTGAGAAGGGAAAATTCTTGTGCACAATTTGATTGCCAATCAGTATCAATTCCATGGAATGAAACCAATGGCACGACAGAAGACAAAGTTAAAGAACCTGGAGTTCATCGAAGCCATTCCTCATTAACTCAACATTCAGCTCCGTCAAATAGAGCTCCCCTATCAGAGGAAATACCAGGGAAAGCTTTGCGTGCTTGTCAGTCTCAACCTTTTTCTATGATGGAGGTAAGTTGCAAAAGAGATAAATTTGTATTGCAGTTTCTCCTTTCTGAGGGAAGGAGTCATTAATTATTATTTATCATCTACATATATATCATGTTAGTGTGCGATGGTTTTCCCTGTATAGAACAATGAAAATTGGAGGACTGAGAATTTCTATGTGATGAATTCTTTGCAGTATGCACAGAGTTCTTGTTCAAATTTAATCAGTTTGGCAGAGCATCTTGGCATGCGCATCTCTGATCATGTTCCAGAGGCACCAAATAAGCTGTCTGAGGACATGGTAAGGTGCATGTGCACCATATATTGCAAAATATCTGATCCTCCACGAGTAAATCCATGTCTCTTGTCACCAAACTCATCCTTGTCCTCAATAAGTGCATTTTCTCCAAAGGATCAATGTGACATATGGAGTCCAGGATTAAGGAACGATTCGTCTTTTGGTGTTCGGTTGGACAATCCCTTTCATGTGGAAGGCTTGAAGGAGTTCAGTGGACCTTATAGCACAATGGTTGAAGTACAACGTATGTATAAAGATAAACACAGACTAGGTGATATTGAACCGTTGTTGCAAAATTTCAGGTGAGGACATCTGTCGTGGGACGTACTTTAACAATTTCTTTTTTTAAAATGCTCACTGAGGATGTGCATTTCAGGTCAATTGTTTCTCGCCTAGAAGTAATAGATCCGCAAAGGTTGAGTCATGCTGAGAAGCTTGCATTCTGGATTAACATACATAACGCGTTAGTGATGCATGTACTGATCCTTCTTGATTAAAACGTCAGCATTGTAGTTTTAGAAATCTGTAAATTCCACATCCACTTTGAGCTGACAATATTCTGTAACTATTCCTATCTAGGCATTTTTGTCATATGGGGTTCCACAAAAACATGGAAAGAGAGTTTTTTTTTACTCTTGAAGGTTAGTGCGAAAAACTTTTTTTTTTTGGTCGAGAGTTGTTTGGTAGATTTTGTCTTACCTTGTTGTTTAATTCAGGCTGCTTATAATGTTGGCGGTCATGTAGTCAGCGCCAATGTGATACAGAACTCTATCCTGGGATGTCGAATGTCAAGACCAGGACAGGTATACCTCATAAGCTGGTTTCTTGTTACATTATGCATTTTAGCTTAACTTGCATATTCAGTAACTATGTTCTCTACTACACAAAACCTCTAGAAGTAATCGTGTTGGTTGACAAACCAACTTTTTTCAAGAATCTCCTAAAAGCATCTAAGGATCTTTTTGTTTTTTCTTGTCAAAATCGTGTCCCTACTCTATTGATATTAAGTGACTGATACTCATGCATAGTATTTTCTGATCCTCGTGTATGTCTCCAAAGTGGATTTCTCCAAGTTGGTACTTGTATTGCTGATAAAGCTCTCTGGATGCAGTGGCTTCGCTTGTTACTTTCTTCTAGAGGAAAGCTTAAGGTAGACGATGAAAGACAAGCCTATGCGATTGAACATCCAGAACCCCTTCTGCACTTTGCACTCTGCTCAGGCAATCATTCAGATCCTGCGGTATTGTCCATAACCTTCCTTTCTCCTTAATGTTTGCGATGATCATTATTTCTTATATCCAGTAATAACTGAATTTACGTGGCATTTTACAGACTGTAGTTTCTTTTTGAAAGGCTAGAAATTTACACCAGTTTCTAGCCAATAACCGCTTAGAATGTGCTGACATTCATCTATCTTCTGTACATGAAAAATAGTTCCTGTTGTCATGCATTTCGAATGTGCTGACATTCATCTATCTTCTGTTCATGAAAAATAGTTCCTGTTTTCATACAAATGCCCTTCTGCATCCTAATTTAATATTTATTTTTTCAAAAATATTATTATCAAATATTACTTTTTGTTCACTTGATTCTTCATCCTTATATTCTTCTCTGCATATTATTTGTATATCGTTTTCAGTCATTTTCCTCTATATCTGACAGTTCTTTTTCTGATTCTATTTCTATTTCTGATTCAGGTTCTAGTTCATAAATACTATCTTCACTATCTAATTCATAATCTATATAATCTAGTTGCATATATTCTTCATTATTAGTGTTAATTTCTGTTATTTGTTTCT
>MDKF010417531.1:0-31372 GCA_026770625.1 Nicotiana glauca | reverse complement strand
AGACACACTCAACAGCTCATATCACTTTTACTCTAATGATGCCACAATACCATAGTGAGATTAAACTCAAATCATCTACTAGGTTGTGAAAACACAGATCATCTAGTACTGAAATTATCGGCAAACCTCGCATTCATCCCCACGTCAGTTAAGTCCACTCTCTAGAGCGACCCGAATTCATCAAATTTCAACACGTACCTTTTAATTACACATGAGACCTTCTAACAATATACATAATAATCGTACCCCTTAAGAACACTCCAAAGGAGATAATCCACCTGTTTCATCTCAATTTAGTATTTCAGCACACCTTTCACCGTCATACATATAACACAGCCATTTAGTCTTCCTGAGTCTGAACTCATACCGCCACACGTAATGCACTTAACTTCCAATTAGGAGATAAGCAAATATTCTTCACACGCCCATAACTCGGGCCACACATCGAATCACAATAGAAATCGAACACTTATCAGTTCACCTACTATCCAGCAGACTTCTTCGTCACTACCGAGTCACATAGATATATCTCACAGCACTAACATACTCATCACATGGATATCCAACCGCCATTCCGGCTAATAAGGACAATACTGAACATACAAGTTCAAAACACTTGCTCACACGATCAGCACCTCAATGCTCAAGCCATAGGCAAGATCCGGCCTCAAGTCCTCCAGACTAGCCCAATATCAAACTCACGGGATCATATCTCGCCCCTTGATCGAGGAATCACAAGCCATCAAGGAACATACAATACTGAGCGCTCACGTGCGCATACAGACGTGTGGAAGGAATATCAAGAGTTATATCTCAAGCTGAATCAAGTACGCACGATAAGAATTCCAAGAAATTGAAGTTTTCCTAAAGGTTCTGCAGCCTCTCGAGGATAAATAGAGACGTCTCCGTACCGATCCGCGAGATTCTACTAAATCTGCTCATGACTCGTGATACCTAGTAACCTAGGCTCTGATACCAACTTGTCACGACCCAATTCCCAAACTCGGTCGTGATAGCGCCTCTCGTGAAGACAAGGCCAGCCAACAGAACAATAATGCCCTTTTTAACAGTTAACAGACATAAATGAATAAATAATACGACTTAATGGCATTAACAACTGATATTTACCACCCAACACAGCCCGACCGGGGTGTCACAAGTCATGAGCATCTAAAGGATCCTGAAAACAACTACAGAGTCTGTAATTTACATGAATAAAATTTAAAATCAAAGAAGGAAAAATCAGGTGTCGCGGACGCTGGCAGTCACCTTACTCCGCTACAATAGTGATACTTCAATCAACTCAAAACCCGCTACCGGGTGAACAATGCCTGCAACTACACACGAGGTGCAAGGATTAAAGTGAGTACTCCAACTCAATGAGTAATAAGAGTAAATAATAACTGAGCGGTAAGAAAACACATAAAGCACTCCAGCATGCTATATAGGACAGTAAGACCCTTGAGAAAACAGTAATTCCATGAAAATCCTTTAGAAAATATCTGGCTCAGTTAAAAACCTCTTTTGAAAATATCCTTTTCCCAACAGTCAAGCAATTGAATGCATAATCAGATAGTGCAAGTCCGCACATAAGTCAGCCCCTCGGGCACATCACTCCATTACAAATAACATCAGGGTATCTGGTAACAGTGAAAGAAATAGCATGAATGCCAATGATATGAGAGTGTTGAATGTCAGGAAACGTAGGACAAACAGGAACCAATGCATTAATGCAATGCAATGCACATGACCGCTGCGGCGCGCAGCCCGATCCATTTGGGTACCTGCGCTCACTATGCGGGTTCAGACTCCGGAGGGGCTCCTACAGACCAAGCGCTATATCAATATCACACCGCTGCGGCGCGCAGCCCGATCCATGCTCAGTCCAGAGATGCACATGCAACACTGCTGCGGTGCACAGCCCGATCTATGCTCAGTCTAGAAATGCACATAGCCACTAGGGCAATATTCAAATTACAGTCCTCAGTTCCGAACGTCAGTAAAATATCATTTAAGTTTTCAAATCTTAGAGAGATGGCTGAGTTTGCAAAACAGTATTTACAACCTTGGACCGAGATTAAATAATATACAAAGTAATGCAAAAGCAGTGATATCAATCCCTGAAGGATTCAAATAATCGGCACGAAGCCCAAAACATGATAGCATTAAGTAGGTTTCAGTCAATCACGTAGTAAAATCAACAACCGGGACGGACCAAGTCACAATCCCCATCGGTGCTCTACCCCACGCTCATACCTGGCGTGCAAGTCACCACAATACAGCACTATGATGTGCATATTCGGGGTTTCAAACCCTCAGGATATCATTTACAAGTATTACTCACCTCGAACCGGTGAAATTCCTCGCTCGTGACGTCTTTGCCCCTCAAATTGGCCTCCACGCACGTCGAATCTAACCAAAAACCAGAGCGAATACATTACAATATGCCAAGGGAACAATACCCAATCGAAAACAAATCGAAATATAGCAAAAAACCTGAAACTAGCAAAACCCGAGCCCCGGGCCTGCTTCTCAAAAAATTACAAAATTCACATTATCGAATTCCTCGTCTCGCCACGAGTCCATACATACCAAGAACTCCCAAATCCGAGCTCAAATGACCTATCAAATCCCAATTTGAAATATCAAAATCCAAGCCCTAGCTTTACCCCTTTTTAATGAATTTCAACTAATTTCCATGTTAAATCTAACATAATCTCGTGTATTTAGGCCAAGGGACTTACCTCCAATCGATTCCCAGTAAAAAATCTCTTTTATTCTCGCCAAAAGCTCTCAAGGTCGCCCAACAATGGTGGAAAATATCCCAAGCTCGCGGATGAAGTGTTCAATAAAAACCCTTCTGACCAGGCCGATTTTTGCTTCTGCGGCAAAATCCCCGCTTCTGCGGATATTCCTTTAAAATGCCAAAGCCGCTTCTGCGGCTAAATTTCCGCTTCTGCGGAACTTCCTCTCAAGGTCAACACCGCTTCTGCGACTATTCGTCCGCTTCTGCGGACACGCTGATGCGAAAAAAAGGTCCGCTTCTGCGGAACTACCTTACCACCCCAGGGACCGCTTCTGCGGTGAGTCCTCCGCTTCTGCAGTCCAAGACCCGCAGAAGCAAGAATACCAGATGCAGCAACCTACAGCAATATACAAACTCCCAAAACTCCCCGTTTAACCATCCGAATTCACCCCGAGGCCCCCGGGACCTCAACCAAAAGCACCAACCCATCCTAAAACGTTATCCAAACTTGTTCCAATCCTTAAAACACATCAAACAACACTAAAATCATCAATTCACCTCGGATTCAAGCCCAAATTTCTTCAAAACTTCCGAAAAGCACATTCGATAAAAATCCCAACCAAACGATGTCCGAATGACCTAAAAATTTGCACACATATCCAAAATCACCCAACGAAGCTATAACTCTCGGAATTCCATTCCGACCCTCGGGTCAAAATCTCACCTATCAATCGGATTCGCCAAAATTCTAATTTTGCCAATTCAAGCCTAATTCTACACCGGACCTCCAAAATCAATTCCGATCATGCTCCTAAGTCACAAATCATCCCCCGAAGCTAACCAAATCACCGGAAATCACATTCGAGTCCTCTAACCATAAGTTAACATCCGGTTGACTTTTCCAACTTAAGCCTTCCTTAAAGAGACTAAGTGTCTCATTTTTTATCAAAACCAATCCAAATCAATTCTAACACACCACCTACCGATAACGAAATATGAAGAAGCATGAAATGGGGAAAACAGAGCAATAACACATGAAACGACGGGCCGGGTCGTCACAAACAAAGACTCCAATGCAAAATGCTTTCAAAATGAAAGATCTGGGGGAGCTCAAACACTTCTTAGAGATTTAGTTTGCAAGGTCCAGTCAAGGAATTACTATGCATCAAAGAAAATATGCTTTAGAGTTGATTTCAGAAGCTGGATTAGTTGCTGCCAAACCAGCAATAACTCCAATAGATGTTAACATCAAATTAACTTCTAAACAGAATGATGATCACATTATCAAGGTAGAGTGTTCAAGAAATGAAGACAGTATAGTTGATCAAACATCCTACCAAATATTAATAGGAAAAATGTTATATTTGACAGTAACAAGGCCAAATATAGCATTTGGAGTTCAGAATCTTAGCCAATTTCTCCATCGACCTAAAATATCTCACATGGAAGTTGCATTGAGAATAGTAAGATATGTGAAAAATCAGCCAGGCCAAGGGATCCTATTATCAAGCTCTCAAAATAATATAATCAATACTTATTGTGATGTAGACTGGGTTGCATGTCCTCTAACTAGAAAATCGGTTACAGGTTATTTAGTCAAGGTTGGTGATTCATTGGTTTCATGGAAGTCTAAGAAGCAGACTACTGTATCCAGAAGCTCAACAGAAGCAGAATACAAAAGCCTAGCCACGATAGTTGTTGAACTAATTTGGTTATATGGTCTACTGACTGAAGTTGATGCACAAATTCAGCTACCTATTGACATCTATTGTGACAACAAAGCATCAATACAAATAGCTGCAAATTCAGTTTATCATGAGAGAACTAATCATATTGAAATTGATTGTCATTTTGTGAGAGAAAGAATTCAACAAGTTCTTATCAACACCAAGTACATCACTACAACAGATCAACCAGTAGATATTCTTACAAAAGGTCTAACCAAGGTTCAACATGAGTATTTAAAATCCAAACTAGGTGTGATTAATATATTTCCACCACCTAGTTTGAGGGGGAGTGTTAAATAATATAATGTGAGGGTAGATTAGTCTTTTAGCTAAAAGCTATTAAATAACCAACTAATAGTTGTTAGGGAGTTGTTAGTTAGTTAGTAAGTTCTTAACTACATAATTAGTATATATACATGTATCACAATATGCACAAAATACTTTTTTGAGATAATGAAAGCTAATACACTACAATTCCTCTCTCTATCTCTCCGCCTGATATTCCTTTCTCTGCCTTACTTTTACTTTTCTTCTTCTCCTTCTTTCTAAGCTTCTTAGATAATTTCTTCATATTCTTCATTATAATTGTATGAATAAGTCTTCAAAAGATTGTGCAACTACAGTACAATTCAATTACCTCTTCTCTTAAAAGTTGCAAAAAATATGTCATACAATTCGAATGGATGTATTTTTTGTAATGTGATATATTAGTTCTTTGTGATTAGCAGTGATATTGTATATGAGTATTGACAATTGTTTATGTGTGTATATTTGAAATGATGATTACCATTTGGTAACAGTAGGGAAAAAATATAAATTTTATCTAATTATATTTATTAAAATCTAAGATTACCGAAAGAAAATTTTGTCATTGAAGTATTGTTATTGAAGGTAGTATACAATTAGTGAAAGAAAGCATTTATAACGATTGGAAATGATGATTATCAAAGGGAATTTTGGTCCCTAAAAAAAAATATAACGACTGGATTTTTTGTTGTCGCTAAAAGAGTCATTAACGACAAGACTAGAATCCGGTCGTTTACTTTTAACGTCGGAGCCTTTAACGACCAGCGACGACCAAATTTTTTTGTTGTTGTAATTGACTAATAACGACCGAATTTAGTCTTTTAACGACCGAATATCCCTTCGTTAAAGACCTTTTTTCTTGTAGCAAGTTGTTTCTGGGCAGAATGTATTCATAACTTCATGCAACAATTGCCTGAAGTTCAGCCATATATATGCATGAATTTCATGCAAAAATACCTAAAATTCAATCATATATACCTGAACTTTATGTAAAAATAGCCTAAAGTTTTCTTGCTTTCAAATTGTCTGAAATCAAACTTTAGCACCCAAACATCAAGCTAGAATATCTGCACTTCAGATCTGTGCATCTGAAGTTGACTTTAAAAGGTTAAACTCGCAAAAATTTAGGAACCCCAACTATGACTTAAATATAGGTCTTGAAATCGGTTATGTATGTGCAATTCCCCCATGATAAAGTGAGGCCTAAATGATTTTCATAATATTTGTTCGTCATATGCAGAGTAGATCTATAATTCTTCGAAGATTACGTGTAATTTGACTGTCAAAAGCTAACAATAAGACCATCAATTTAAGAGAATCTAAAAGCAGAGGAGAAGATTGAATGGTAACCCTACAGATAAAAGTTTGGTTTCACTTATCATTCTCCTAATTAAGCTTCTTCTAAGCCTCCAAAATAATTAAAAGTAAAAATAAGCACGGGAAAGCAAGATGGAAACATTGTTTCCTACATCCTCAACCTTAACGTACCAAAATAATAGTTCCACCAATGATCGATTGAAAGTTTGAATATGAATTGATTTATATTTTGGTCTTAGTTTGGGCATCAGTTCCTTATACATTTTAATACAGACTTTGACAGACCTGGACTAGAGCAGAAGAATACAACAACTAGGAGAGGTCAGGGTCGCACATCCAGACATGCCCCCAGTGATAGCAATAAGTTCAATGGAACAGTAAGAAAAAGGAAAAAAGCTGCGAAATTGAAAAGGAAGGAAAGAAAAAGATAGAAAATTAAAGAAGAAGATGAATTAGGGTAAAATAAGAATATTCTCTTGTATATCCTTACTATGAAAAGTAATTGCAACATATATAGGGGGAGTGAGAAGAGTAATACTCATCTGACACTCAGCCCTTTCCCTATTTGACTATGAACTAAATGTGTTAAATACAAGAAAATTACTGGACTAAAGTGTAACTCATACAACTTCTAATTTAAAACTTAGCTGGACTAAACTAACTTATTTAAAACTTGGCTTCAGCCATATTTTTAACTAACTTAACCGCCACGTACCACTCATCTAGCTTCAGGTACTGCAGGCGCAAGCTATATCATATCAGATCCCCGGTGTCAAAATCTTCCTTGTCCTCAAGGAAGAAAAAGGTGAACCTAGTTCTTAGAAAATGATAGTCTTCCCAAGTAGCTTGATCAGGTGGCTCGTGTTCCCATTGGACCAAAACTTGGGGTATGGCCTTGTTCCCTTTTTGCACCAAATGTCTATCCAGTATTTGTTGAGGCTGGGGACAGTAGGGGCTGGAGATTGCAAGAACTGGAGGGTGAGAACTCTGGTCAGGTAGCTTGTGGCAAATATTAAGTTGGGACACATGAAAGGTAGGGTGAATGAAGAGTTGTGAAGGTAAGGAGAGCTTATAGGCTACATTGCCAACCTTTTTCAAAATTTGATAAGGACCATAGTATTTAGCTGAGAGCTTAGAAAAATGGGATCCGGACATGGTAACTTGCCTATAGGGTTGTATTTTAAGATAAACCCAGTCCCCTTCTTTGAACTGCCTATCAGTTCTGTGTTTGTTTGCTTGAGTAGTCATCCTTTGTTGTGCCCTCTTGAGATGGTATTTGAGCAACTGGAATTTTAGTTCCCTAGTGATCAAGCTCCTATCCGCCTCTTCAACAACTGAATCACCACCTATATAGGGTAAGTGGATTGGGGGAGGTTGGCCATACAGTGCTTCATATGGTGTAGTGTGAATTGAAGAGTGAAATGAGGTGTTGTACCACCATTCAGGAGAAGCCAAGTAGGAGAACCAGTCTTTCTGTGAATCTGAACAAAAACATCTAAGATAAGTCTCCAAACACCTGTTGACAACCTCTGTTTGACCATCATACTGGGGGTGATAAGTTGTGGAGGTATTGAGGGTTACTCCATGCATAGAGAAGAGCTCTTGCCACAATTTGCTGGTAAAAAAAGGATCCCTATCACTGACTATATCTTCAGGCATCTCATGTAATTTAAATACATGATCCATGAATAATTTGGCAATATCACTAGCTGAATAAGGATGAGAGACTCCAATGAAATGAGCATATTTAGTCAGTCGATCAACCACTACCCAAATAACATATTTGCCTTGGGATTTGGGTAGACCCTCAATAAAGTCCATACTAATACTACTCCAGGCTAGGGAAGGTAATTTGAGGGGTTGAATTAAGCCTGGATAAGGGGTAGTCTCATACTTGCTTGTTTGGCAAGTATCACATTGCTGAACTTGTACCATGACATCCTTTCTCATGCCTTCCAATAAAAAAGAGCAACCAATCTCCTATAAGTGTGATCAATGCCTGACTGTCCCCCATGGATGGAGCTATGCCACATTTGGATGATGTCCTTCCTCAAGTTAGCATCAGGGCCAACCACTAGCTTACCATTCCTTCTAAGCTGCCCATTCACAAAGGTATACCCATTCAATTCAGTATTCCCAGATTGGAGTTGAGACACAAGGTCAGTGAGCTCCTTGTCAAGAGCCCAACTCTGTATAATGAAGTCCAACAGGTCAGTTTTAACTGTGGAAAGAGTTAAAGCAGCCAACTCTATCAATGGTAGTCTGGACAAGGCATCTGCAGCCTTGTTCTCTTTCCCTTTCTTATACTCAATGATGAAATCATACTACATGAGCTTTGTTATCCATTTGAGCTGGGAACCCGTGTGTAGTTTCTGTTCCAAGAGGAATTTGAGTGTCTTCTGATCTGTTTTGACTATGAAGGGTCTACCTGTGAGATATTGAGCCCATTTGTTTACTGCCATCACTAAAGCCAAGAGTTCCTTATCATACACTGACAAGGATTGGTGTTGAGGAGATAACCTTTTGCTTAGGTAGGCAATAGGTTGCCCATGCTGCATGAGGACAACTCTAATACCCATGCTGCAGGCATCAGTTTCCACCACAAAAGGAATGGAAAAATCAGGTAATACCGTCACAGGTGCAGAAGTTAAGGCTTGTTTCAACTGTTGAAAAGCCTCAGTAGCCTTGCTTGACCAAAAGAAATTGTCCTTCTTGAGTAAATCAATGAGGGGTTTACTCAAGACTCCATACCCCTTGATGAATCTCCTATAGTACCCTGCCAGACCTAGGAAGCCGCTCAGTTGTTTGATGTTAGCCGGTGTTGGCCAAGTTTGGATAGCCTCTATTTTTCTGGGATCAGTAGCCACTCCTGTAGCTGAAATGTAGTGTCCTAGGTATTCAATCTGGTCAGTAGCAAAGACATACTTGCTCCTTTTAGCAAAGAGCTGATGCTGCACCAACAGTTCAAATGTAACTCTGAGATGTTGGACATGGTCCTCCATGCTTCTACTGAATACCAATATATCATCAAAGAAAAACAGAATAAACGTCCTCAGGTAATCCTTGAATATGTGGTTCATCAGCCCTTGAAAACTTGAAGGAGAATTAGTAAGGCCAAATGGCATGACTAAGTATTCATAATGTCCAGAGTGGGTTTTGAAGGCAGTCTTGTGAATGTTAGATGGGGACATCCTAATATGATGGTACCCAGCTTTTAAGTCTATCTTGGAATAGACTGTTGACCCTCCCAATTCATCTAATAGTTCCTCAATTATAGGAATGGGGAACTTGTCCTTGATAGTTAGCTTGTTTAAGGCCCTGTAGTCAACACATAACCTCCATGAACCATCATTTTTCCCTACCAGCACCACAGGAGAAGCATAGGAACTAGAACTATATTGGATGATACCCTGAGTCAACATTTCCTGTGTCATTTGCTCAATAACATCCTTCTGAATAGGTGAGTACCTGTAGGGCCTGGAGTTCACAGGGGTGCTGCCTTCCACCAAAGGGATATGATGGTCAAAGACTCCTCTTGAAGGGGGTAGCTGGTTAGGTTCTTCAAAGACATCTCTATAGCCTTCCAATACTGCCTGTATCTCTATAGGTACCCCACCTTCCCTTGGAATTGATTCCTCCTTCTGAACATCTTCCTTACTGTAGACTTTAATCATAAATAACTGAGATGTATTTACTGTCACACTGTTAAGAGTCTTGGCCTGCACTGTCTTAAAGGAAGGAGGAATTCCTTGTAATGTGATTGACTTCCCTTGATAGGAGAATTGCATCCACAGTTTTGCAAAGTTGATTTGGATATCCCCTAGCTTGCACAACCATTGTATACCTAGTACTACATCACAACTTCCTATAGGAAGGACTAAGAAGTCATCAGTAAATACCACTCCTTGCATTAACCATGTAAACCCCTTGTTGCCCTTAACTGATTGCAACACCCTTCCATCAGCAACTAAAACATCTTGTGGGCTCATTTGGTATACTTTGCACCCTAATCTTTTGGATGTTTGTTCATTTATGAAATTATGAGTGGAACCACTGTCAATCAGGACATTGATAGGCTTTTGTTCAGTAAAACCCTGTATCCTCAGTGTCTTGTACCGCTTAGAGCCATTCATGGCTTCTAATGATATTTCACAATTCTCAACATTTTCCTGCCCTTCTTCTGTTACCTCAGGGAGTTCTTCCTCCAGTTCTTGCTCCTCAAAAGGAGGAGTTGGTTCCTCCTTAAGCTCTAGAGAATACAGTTGCCTTTTTGCCTTACATTTGTGACCAGGTGTAAATTTTTCATCACAAAAGAAATAGATTACATTGGCTATCTTTTCATCCATTTCTGCAGGGGTTAATCTTCTTCTCATGTTATTATCAAAGACTGCAGCTATTGGCTTCTTATACAAAGGTTGGTTCCCTTTAAGGGTACTAGTGTTACCCTGGTTGACCAATGGTTTTAAGGGCATTGTAGCAGAGATGGTGCCCTTGATGGCCTTGCATTGGGTAGCAAAGCTAGCTTCTTGCAACCTAGCCAAGTAGTAAGCTTGTGGCAAGCTTGTGGGATTCCCTACCATCACAGCATTTCTAAGTTCAGGCTTCAAATTATTCAAGAAGATGCTGATAGCATGTTCTGTGGAAAGGTTGATCCTGGTCATCACACTAACAAAGGCCTTCTGGTATTCATTGACAGAACCAGTGTGTTTGATATTCATTAGTTCTATCATAGGGTCTGAATACTCTGCTCCAAAGCTATCACAAAGAGCCCATAGGTACTCATCCCAAGTAGGCAAGGGAATCTGGCCTCTGCTTCTCATATAGCCTAAATGCCATTGTAAGGAATCTCCCTCAAAGTGTAAGGAGACCAATTTCATCCTCTGCTGAATAGTAACTTCCTCATCTGCAAAGATTTGTTCCACCTTGTATAGCCAGGTCCTTAGGTCCTCTCCGTCAAACTTAGGGAAGTCCACCTTAGTGTACTTGGTATAGGGTATGTTGGGCAAGGGTATGGTATAGTTATGCTGAATTTTTGTGATTGGTTAGGATTTATGTTATGCTGTTGATACTGGGGTGGAGTTGGTATATAGGGAGTCTGGTGATATAGAGGGGAAGGAGTGTGGACAGGGTGGGTATAGTAAGAAGAAGGAAATTGCATATGTTGAGTATAGGCAATGTGAGGAGGTATCACTCCTGTGTCAGGGCCTTGTGTCCAGGTCATTGAGGGTTGGTACATTCTGCCATTTGGAGGTGGATTTGGGAGGTTCAAAGGCTATAATGGAACAGATCTGGGATGGGGATAGGGCATGCTTGTGAACACATAAGGAAGTGGAGGTGGTAAAGAAGGTAAAGGAGGGTTACTTGCTATAATGGAGCGAGCTATGGGTTGAGAGTGAACCACAGGTAACTGGACTGGAGCAGAGCTCATACCACTGACCATAGGGTTACAGACATTTGGTCTAGCACTCAAACTAGGAGCTGGTGCAGTAGAGGTGAAGTTACCTACTAGAGCAGTACTGACATTGTTGGTGATTGGTGTGGCTACTTCTCCAAAGTCAAAGGGTTGGTCATGGGGTGAATATAACTCCCCCTCTGTAAGGTGTGACCTCTTGTCTCTCTCAGGTCGTTTCCCTCCCAGAATCACCTCACTGAGGACTTCTCTTAGCTCATTCAAAGAGTCTTCATGTTGCTTGTTGTTTTGCTCTTGTGCAGCCTCAAGTTGTTCTTGCCTAGCTGAGAAGCTGGACATCTCAGCAGAGATTTTGTGCAGTGTACTCATGATTTTATTCATCTCTCCCGACATAGCCACAGATCCAAGAAGGTGCTCTGATACCACTGATAGCAATGAGCTCAATGGAACAGTAAGAAAAAGGGAAAAAGTTGTGGAATTGAAAAGGAAGGAAAGAAAAAGATAGAATTAAAGAAGAAGATGAACTAGGGTAAAATAAGAATATTCTCTTGTATATACTTACTATGAAAAGTAATTGCAACATATATAGGGGGAGTGAGAAGAGGCATACTCATCTGACACTCATCCCTTTCCCTATTTGACTATGGACTAAATGTGTTAAATACAAAAAAATTACTGGACTAAAGTGTAACTCATACAACTTCTAATTTAAAACTTAGCTGGACTAAACTAACTTATTTAAAACTTGGCTTCAGCCCTATTTTTAACTAACTTAACCGCCACGTACCACTCATCTAGCTTCAGGTACTGCAGGCGCAAGCTATATCATATCACCCAGCGTTTTCCATTCGAAGTAGAAGTGTTAAATCCGCCCCATACAAACCCTAATGGATATAAACATATCCTAAAACGTCCTTTTGAGGGGGAGACACACTTTGGAGGAGAAGGAAGACTTTGGAGAGGCAAGAACACGCTTGGAGCAACGAGAAGGATTCAACTTCACATTTTTCCGATTTCTTCCTATTTTTCATGGTTATGAATTTTAGTATTGTAGTTTTACATACTATTATGAATAACCAATTTCTTATCTAGGATTTTGATGGAACATTTGTAGGATAAATTATTGTTATGTTATTATATAATTTATCCTGTGAATTTCTCTACTTGTTTAATTACGTGCTTATTTCAGTTGATTGAATGGTCATCGATTGACTGTGTCTATTTATTATGTATTGCCTAGAAAAAGGATACATATTTAGGTGGTTGTTGAATAACGTCACTCCTAACTCATGTGAGAAATTAATACGATGAGTTTAAAGGTGACTTTAGAAATAACAAAGCCTTGACGTGGTCATAGTGAGCGGTAAGATAGTGCCATTTAGCGTGGTTAGGGGGAATATGTCTAGTAAATTTTTTTAGTTGCTCGAGAGAGAATTAAAACACTTGAATTACTCACAATCAGTAGAGAATACTGATGCGAAATTATAGGAGATGTAGCGGGAAGAATTCCGACAATTGGAAAAATCTTTGGCCTATGCCTCATTAATCTTGTCTCCAACTCTAGTCTCCTTAGTTAATAATTTTTACTGCTTTTAATCGTTGCTAGTTAATTAGTTTAATAAGAATTGCAATCTTTATAACTTAGGAATTGTTCGAGCTTATCTTCTTAGTGATAGTGAACAATTGTAACTACGCTTTAGTTATTTGTGGGATTCGACTCCCGGCTTTTAGACCTTATTATATTTGCAATGATCACTTATCCTTTTAGGACTAGGGTTGGGCATGATCAAATTTTGGCGCCGTTACCGGGGAACTAAGGATGTAACTGTAGGTGTACATATTGCTAGGTTTCAAGTTTGAACGTTTATTCTGTTTTCTAGTATTTGACCTTTTTATATTTTAGTTTTACTTGTTGATTTGAGAAATATGGCATCTTGAAATTATGAGAGCTTAGATGTCGGTAGTTCTACTTTTGATCCTCCTTATGCTTATTTTGGAGAAACCACCAGTGGAAAAATTATCAAAATATTTCCGAGAGCTAGTTATGTGCACCAACTAAATCTTGTATATTGAATGTGTGTGATATGTGTGGTGATCAAGATGGTGGGTCTATTTTTTCTTGTGAAGTTAATAGGAACAAAAAACCCGAGGATATTGATCTGAAGGAGATCATGGGTATGTTAAAGTAACTTGTGAAACAATACGATGAGAAATCACTGCAAATACAAAGGCAAGATGCAACTATTCACAACTTGAAAGCTTAAGTGAGTCAACTAGTTGAACCTTGTAAAGCACAACAAACTGACATTGTGGATAGCAACCAAGAAGAGCGTGAATTAATGGCAGAAATTGATTATAATAGAGGAGTTAAGGGTTGCATACCAACAAACTAACCAACTAGAATATGATGATGTCGATGTTGAAGAGGTGGCATTTCAGTCAACCAAGGACCTTAAATATGCAACTTTAATTGACTCTAGTTTGTGTCATGAATAGGAAGTGAATAAGCCTGGGAATTTTCAGTTTGAGTCATTTGTCTTCACTTCAAGAATTTTTTCATATTGTGTTTGGATGATTATATGAAAGTAGCGTCATTCGAGCCAATTGAGGAGTCAAATAATGAGGAATAAGGTGTCTAAATTCTGGAATTTCTTTTGCTATAAAGTCAGGATTACACACCTCATGTAAAAGCCGAGAAGTGTAGAATACTGCATTATTTCCTTGGACCAGTTAGATTTGTTCCACCACCCCCGGAGCATAAAAAAAATTTTGAATCAAAATTAGGGGTTCAATTCATACGCTCGAGGTGGAAGAAAAAAGTGATTAATTCACGTCGTGCCACGACGTTAATAAGACGGTTGTTGGGAGAAAACCCAACTTTACTATTTTTAAATTTTTAATTTTATTTTATTATATTATTTTTGTATTGCGACTTTTAGTCTTGTAGAAGTACGATCATAAGAAGCAAAGCCACTGGAAGGAACCAAAAGAAAGCAAGATGGCTGAAGCTAAGTGTGGGATGCCCGCACAAAGGACCAATGTTCTGGAGAAGTCTGAGTACCCCATGGGTTGTTAATGCTTCGACCTTTAGCCTACCAAGGAGTTTCTTTTACCCTCTTGTTATTTATGGTGTACATTAGAGACGATGCACAATTTAAGTGTGGGGTAGGAAGACTGTTTGAGTGAATTCTTGTGCCATGTTATGCGTGCTAAAAAAATAATCAAAATCGCCTCATGATTTTTCTTATAGCCACGACTCTTTTCCAAGAGATGATTTTTTTCTTTGAACCGGGTGAGTTTAGGTAGATTTTTTTAAAACTTTTTAATTTTTTTTTTTTGGACATTTCTCGACGATGGACTTCCTAGATAGTTTTCTTGAGGTTATTAAGGTCTAAAGAATAATATAATTTTTCCCTCTTTATGAACTGATAATGGAATGGGGAAACTTGAATATCGATGCCTTTTGACATGTTTTGTATCGAGGTTTAGAGTTGTTGAATTTGCGTTGAATACTTTCTTCGTGATTCTTGTAATTTTATATATATATGACTTTATTTCGACTCTTGGGCTCATATGTTAGATCTTGTTATGTACTTCCTTTGTAGTTGAATTTTATGATGACTGTGTTAAGTTGCCTTAGCTTAAGAATCGGGTCTGAGCCGTCCTGAGTGAGTCATGTGCATTATGTGAGGTGAAATTTAGTGTACATGTGCCAACCTTTGTTAGTCTAGAATTTGTCCCATGTGTGAGTCAAAGCAAAATGGTTAAGTCTTGTAAGTTTGGGAAGTAATATAGCCTTTCCTTGATTAATCATTTAGCCTATTTGCCTATCAGTGCCAATATTATCCATAGGCACCCATTTTGAGCATGTAAACCTTTTCTTTGGCAACCACATTATAAGACGATCTCCTTTGTTCTTAATCAAATCTTGTTGAACCTTTACCTCCATAAACACTTAAAGTAGCTAGAAGATTAAAGAAAGAGATTGAGTAGCTTTTGAGTGAAACCATGGAAAGACCGACAATGTACACTTTGTATAAAAAAAAAAGTACTAGCTAGAAATACCAAATTAAGGAGAGTATGAAAAGAAAAGAAAAAACCTCTCATATATTTGTTTGGGCTAGTAAGTATCTATATGAAGGTGTGCTTAATGAAGAAGGGCTTAAATGCGTATGATTTCATGGAAAAACATTAAATTGGCCATGACAAGAATGTGTTTGAAAGTTAAGTGTGGTGTATTAAAGTGCTTAGGAGGGTTAGTCACAATTTTTTCAAAGGGATTTTTACATACCTATACCATATATGAAACCTTATTACCCTCAATGTTTAAGGTTTGTGTTTATTACATTTAAGCATACCAAATTACCATTTATATACCATAATTCAAATTAGGAATATAATTAAGGGTCATTTATATTAGGCATTAATTTAGGAGCGTATCTTCCCAGGAAAAGACGTTACCAATTCTTTTAGTATCGGTTACCCATCGTCTTCCTACTTTTCACTTGATTGACTCATCACTTCTAATAAAAAAAATTAAAAAATACATGTTAGTTACGTTTCATTGCCAAACCATGCAGACACACACAATAAACAATTAAACAAACAAGAAAATAAAATATTCATTTAGCAGTATTTTAGTAGTATTAAAAACAAACAAACTAACTAACAAAAAAGAAACCAACTAGAAGTGGTTCCGTCAATGCGAGCAGTTTACGTTTCATGCCAACAACTCCTCTTTCCTTACTGTTATTGTTATGCTCATCATGTTACATTTACATGTACATGTTCATCTTCCCTTCCTTGTTTTGATTGGGTGTTGTTGTAAATAATTCGTAATATGTTTAGGAGTTTATATCTCAATTGTGAGGGGTTTTGGTGAAGATTTAGACTTGGTTTTGACTGAATTTCAGATTGAAACTCGGAGAAGAAGAAGAAGAAGACATATTTTCAGAATTTGTAGATATTTTGTAGTCAAATTGTAGTCAAATTAGAAAAATTGTAGATAAATTGTAGACTGTTTTTTGCAGAAGATTTTGTAGAAGCTTTAGTCGTTTGGGATTTGTGAAAACAGAAAATAATGCATCTACAATCAGAATACAAATAATCTACAATTTATCTACAAGATATCTACAAAATAGATACATTGAATTTTAATATCCAAATTCTCATTTCAATTGTAGCATAATTGGCATTTTCGACATAATTGTAGAAGATTTGTAGAAGTTTTAGTCTTCTCAATCTACAATTTATCTACAATTTCTAGAAATATTTCTTCTTCTTCGACGAGTTTCAATCTGAAATTCAGTCAAAACCAAGTCTAATCTTTACCAAAACCCCTCAAAATTGAGATATAAACTCCTAAACATATTCCGAATTATTTACAACATCACTCAATCCAAACAAATAATGATTTTTGAAAACCCAATTTTGAATTCAAAGCTTTCAAGCTTTTTAATGGCTATCAATGGTGGAAAATATATAGAACATATTTTTTCAAATTTGAGATCTCTTTCCGTTTCAAATTTCGTATTTACTGTTGACAGAATCACGCGCAGATTTGGTGCCTTCATTTTAGCGCGTTTTTAATGATAAAATCTACCTATTTTTGGATTGGTATATAATTTGTAGTAAAAGTGTGGACAACACTGGTAAATAACAAATTATGAACATTTTTGGTAATAAGGTTTGATATATGGCATAGATAGGTAAAAATCCCTCTTTTCAAATATATCTTATTCATCCCTTAGCCTACATTACAACCTACAAAGTCATACTTGATCCTAGACTTTGCAAGCTTAAATTAGCAGTCTTACCTACATTACAACCTACAAAGTCATACTTGATCCTAGACTTTGCAAGCTTAAATTAGTAGTGTTACGCTTGATTGGCATAAGAGTACTCTTCTTTGTGAGAGTGAACAAATTCTTTTAATATTTGTAACAACCGTTTATCTTATTTAGGACTAAAGTTGGACATGATGAGAGATCATCAAAGTTATCAAAATCCGTGAGGAACAAATTACAGGGCGGAATACAAAACCTTAACAATGTCATATCACCAAGAAGACGGGAGTGTAAAATGGTTCGATCATGGTTGTCCCTTGTTTAACAAGATCGTCACTCTACTAAAATTAAATTAACATCTTTCTTAGCGTTTGATCAATACATTGGCATGTAAAATGAGACAAACAAAGTAATATTTACTTTTTTATTTGAAATTTCTCAATAAAACGTGCGCGTAGACTAGTTTATTTCAAAAGCAGAATAACATGAGAAATCTATAATTTTGAGGAAGATTTGCTTGAACTCCGACCAGCAATGAACTCTTGCAGTTTCTTAAAGTGATCCTTGGACATTCCATCGTAATACTCGTGTGCCCTCTCCTGGAAATGACACATCAATACATTAAGTTGCAGGTAAAGCGACTACATGGTGACTGCAAGATTTTGTACAAGTATTCATTAGTTTCTAAGTGTCAATATATTAAGTTGTAGCCTTGCAGGTTATGCTACTAGAGGGTGATCGCAGGAGTTTGTACAAGTATTCATTAGTTTCTAATTTTTGGCATGGCAGGCAGTAGCTGGTCAGATTAACTCTGACGATAACAACCTCAACGCATCCAGAAGAGGTGAACTAACAAGATTAAGTGGATCACTTAATACAGGAGCAACCACCAACGTCACCAACGATATTGGCAATGTAAGGTGAATTACTACATTCGAGGGTATGAGCCACACCAGAGACTAATAATCAACCATCGATCTTGATGTTAGACAAATATCAGAGTCTTCACGCATGATTTAGGATTAACTTAAAAAAGGTGCAACCACCTGAATTGGTTTCTCCCTTTCCCCCTATTTCAATCTCAGTTATCTTTTTTCTTCAAGGGCTGTTGGATGGGTTCTTATCGGGTATTTCGCGAGGTCATTTTTTTTTTCTGGTGAGAGAACTGGATGGTGGATGGGGCAATGAGTACCAGGAAGGAGCAATAGACTATTTTTCCGGAGTATGGCCCTTTCTTTCTAATTGCTATTACCATCTATATACCTGCAATGCATGCATGTGTTCCCTTTTCATATAATACTTAATAGATTTAGATACCGATACAATAGGCAATACGTTAAAATTAGACAGGATGGACACTGCTTCAAACAAGATCATAACAAAAACAGGAGATTTTGTTACCTTCTCAAGAGCAAGGGCTCGGGTCAAGTCTTGTTTGAACCCATCATTGATTACTGCCTTGTACTTCAAAACCAGGTCGTAGTTGTTCTTCATGATGGCTTCTGCTATTTGCCTAGCTTTCTTCAAAAGTTCACTTCTGTCTACAACATAATTTACCAAACCCCATCTCTCAGCTTGTTCTGCGCTGATAGGCATTGCAGTTAAAGATGCTTCACGAGCTCGGCTGGGTCCAATAACACGAGAGAGTTTCTGAGATAGACCCCAAGAAGGAAATATACCAAACCTGCAACACAAAAGCAAAGACACTCTTGTCAGAAAACCATCTAGAAACACATATGAAGTTTAACATAATATCACAGAATTCGTATATAGATTGGGTTCAAGTGTTTAAGTAACTTAGAACTCAAGTAGAACAACTGAAAATACCATGACCACTTACAACTTTAGGTAGATCAGGTTTTTCAAGGGGTTGATAGCCTCAATTAACTTGTAACTCAGACGTTGATGGGAACTCTCTGGATTCAATAGAATTTTCAGCTTAGGATTTGTACAGCTAAGGACTTTGTCTCATTTTTATAGCGGCTTACATGGGGCTAAAGTCCACAGGTGATTAATGATAGGTCAAATGCAGAGATTTCATTTTAGATCACATAAACAATAAGCTTAAAACTTAAACTACTCTGTAAGTAAACTTAAAATCAACTATGAAACTGAAGCACAGTCAATACTTTAAAAATTAAGTTCAAGAATGAAAAGAAGTAAAGCTAAATAGTTTGGTTTGGTGCTAACTGTCAATACAGAAGTACTACTTAAGATACAATTGTAAGCACAATTTTGCAGGAAAAACAAATCCTATCTGGTGTAATCTAAGCTTCTTAAGACACTAATCAAGCTATGAATCAAAAGTCAACTGGTTTATTTTCCAAAATTTTTATGGGAAGGTTCAAGTTTCAACTAGTTGAATTGAAACCAGAGTATTGAGATGCTCAGTATGGGGGAGAATTCATTCAGCTTAGTCATAACTTACTAATTAAGAATCAAGCTAAATCCAGTCTCAATTCTCCAATATAGCATGACTTAAGTAATAAAGCTCACATCTTAAAAAATCACCACCATCCAGCTTCGACAGTTCCATTATCCAAATATATCCTAAAATTGATCATATGTTTCTTCATCAACAGAGTAACATCATAAAAATGAGTAAATTTAGAAGAAAAAAAAACCATCCATATTACTATCACTATAGCAAGAGCAAAAGAAAAAATAAGACAAACCTAGCATGAGTGTCCAAGAATTTAGCATCATTAGAGGCAACCAACAAATCACAAGCAAGAGAAATCTCAAAACCAGCAGTCACAGCAAATCCCCCAATAGCCCCAATGATAGGCTTCCTACAGCGCTCCATTTGGGCCACCGGATCAGTCTCCACATCCTTCACATCACCCTTAAACACGTCCTCCGCTGCCGTCAGGTCGACGCCCGAGCAGAAAGATCGACCCGATCCGGTGAGTACAATGACCCGAACCGAATCATCCGCGTCCAAGGACTTGAAAATTCGAGCAAGATCAACCATCATTGACTTAGTCAGGGAATTTAGGGACTTGGGACGGTTTATTGTGACCCATGCAACCCCGTCGGATTCCCGATTCACCAGTATCAGATTTTCCTGTGATGATTTCTCCATATTCTTGATTGTACTCTATAAGTGTATGTGAGAACTGTATAGTAAGTAACTCGTCCTAGAGCACATCCGTATAGGAAGAAAGGGAAGATTGCGGTGTAGTAGATAGAATATGTAGTTGATGGAATAGTGTCATTGAAGTGTGTGCCATATCTGTATTTAGGTGATGCGTTGGGTTTTCTTATTTTGATTTGATATCTTGTTCTCGCACGCAACTAAGAGGGGAGGGTGTTTGGCTAACAGCTTGTTTGGATGGTTGTTACTCGTTTTATCTTATTGTATTATTATTTCAAAATAATATTTATTTTGATTATTTCATTAAAATTAGTTGTATTATATTATTAAATTTATTATTTCGGAATAATGAAAAGTTCCCTTTTTTGAAATAACCGATTTGATATGGTGGGAACGTTTCCTATTTTTCTTTCTAATTATGCTCTAACTTATTATTCCACAATTCTATTTTACCCTTTATCTTTTTTTTCTATTTTAACTTCAAATCTCCAACTTCTAACCTACTTTCTTTTTCCAGTACTTCTGTCGCCAACATTAAAGGTGTTTTGCTGCCTTCTAATTTTACTTTTTCTCCTAATTTGCTTTTAACTCAATTCTAATTAGTTGTGCTCATTTGTTTTGCCTTCTTCTGTTCTGCTTTCTTAAGGTGTTTTGCCTTCTTCTGTTTTATTTTTTAAAATTATTTTATGCATAATTTTTGATAAATCAATATTTAAATAATTGAGGGTATTTTATTAAACTTATCAGTTACAGTACAGTACGATACAGTCAAACTAAACAGTAAAATATTATTTAACAATGACAAATAATACAATCTATTCAAACATTGTGTTCATAAAATGATACGGCACAATACGATACAGTATAATACAGTACATTATAAAACGACGGGGAACAATGATCCAAACAGACTGTAAGCTTATAAGCCGGTCAAATTGGCTTATAAGCACTTTTTGGCTTATCTACGCGTTTGATAAAATTAAAAGTGCTTATAAGCCAAAAATAAGTCAAAAGTCATAAGTTGGTCTCCCCTAACTTATCAAATTTAAGCTTATAAACACTTTAAGTTTGACTAAAATATTTACTATTCTATCCCTATAATACTTCTTTTTAAAACAAATCTCTTCGTATACCCAGTTCTTCAGCTATATATTATTAATTTCAGCACTTTTATCCAAACACGTAACTGCTTATTTTTTAAATACGTTTCAATACAAAAAAGTATTTTTCAACATTGCTTATCAGCTAAGTCAAACGGGCTCTACATTATCCATCACTCGTGTCGATACACACGCTTCTTTCATATCCCACGTTTCAATTACGTGAACTTATATTTTCTTATATTTCAAAATAATTTATGTTTACGCAATAATTTATAATCATATAAAATATATGTATTTTATTTATATCATAAGTTCAAAAATATTTTCTTTTTTCTTAACTCCATACTCAATTATATAAATTAGACTATATCATAACTAGTTAATTTATTGCAAGATATTATCGCTTCATTCAGGAAATACTTTATATTACCCGAATATTAGAAATAATTAAATTGAGTTTTGCAAAAACAAAAAATATTTTTAATTTTGCTTGGAAAGATAGTCTAAGCATACTAGTTTGATGCTCCAACGCTAAGGTACTTTTTGATATATAAATTTTCAAAAGCTAAACCATAAGTCTATCATATCACAACAAGACCTCTAAAGTGAACAAAAAAGGAAAATAGCCACGATGATACATAGGTCAATCATGCTTTCGGAAAACTGACCAATAATCAGATTACAATAAAAATTAAATATATTCACGCAATAAGTCTATAATACAAAATTTTATCACCTTTTAATGACGAAGAGGACGCACAACTCGATTAATTTTATTGGACAATTCTAATGGATAGATATCACCATATGCCTTCCTTTTAACTAAATACAGTTGTAAATTCGTGTATTTTTAACATTTATTGAACTTTTGACAAATATTATCAATCTTTTTATTTCATGTAAACTTGCATTACATCCTTGTAAGAATAGTAAATATATAGAAATAATTATAAATTTGTATGCTGATTTCTTTGTATTATTGGAGAGAAAGATACGCATTTCCCTGAGAAAGAAGGATATGTATGTAGAATGAGAATACAAAAGAAAAGGTCAAACTTTGGTAATTTTCATAGAAGGATCAGTATAACTCAATATACTATGTGTACTTTATTTTCGTATTTGTTCTCAAAAGCATTAAAAAATTTCCAAATGAGCTTTCTGTATTTCCATCCCTGTGTGGTCATGTTATCTCTTATTTGTTTCTTTTTCTTTCAAGTAAGTGAGGTCATTACCATTATAGGATAAAATGGATTATAAAGTAGTAATTTTGATTATGTTCATGCACATAAATACGAATAATCAAAGATGGGGATGAGTGCTTACTAGAAAAGGAGGGTACACTACGACGACCCGATAGGTCGTTTAGAATACTAGCCTTAATTTCAGTGTTTCGAGACTTTCCATAGCTTCATTTGATGTTTATCGATTTGCGTGCATGATCTATATCATTTTTCGAAAAGGCTTTATGTAACATTTTGAAGAAAATTAGATTCTTGACCTAAAAGAGTCTAGAGTTGACTACGCTCAATATTTTTGGTAAGCGATCCTAGATCAGTATTTTGACTATTCTGGTAGGTTTGTATGATGTTTTCGAACTTTTGTGCGCGTTTGGTTGTGGTCTGAGGTGATCCGAGCGTATTTCGGCGCATTATGTGAAAATTTTTGAAAATTAAGTTTTGCAGGTTGGAATCCTGAGTTTTACCGATCGATTCTTATTATTTGATGTTATTTTGATGATTTGAAGTAGCGAGCAAGCTTGTAGGAGGTTATTACACTTGTGTGCATGTTTGGTTTGGAGTCCGAGGAGCTCTCCGGAAGGTTTGAATTGCTGATGCATGTTGCTGGTATCTCAAGTCTGCAGGTCTCACATTTGCGATGACCAGTTTGTAAATTGCGAGTTTCGGTTTTGCGAAGTCGGACTCGCAAATGCGACATCTGGGGGAGGGCAATTGACTTTGTAAATGCGAAGACATGATTGTATTTGCGGACAATGGATGGTCTTTTGTGACTTGGAACTGGGTGATGGCAGCATTGCAAATGCGAAGCTTAGCTCGCATTTGCGATGAGGGGACTCCTCGCATTTGTGAGATTTTTATCGCTTTTGCGACCTCTTAACACCTGATGCATTAATCGCATTTGCGATCCGCGTGTCGCATTTGCAAACCGGTATTCGCAAATGCGACATCTGCAGTTGGGTAAAAGAAGAAAAAATCAGTACTTAGCTCATTTTACAATATTTTTCAATCTTATGCTCTCTCGATGCGATTTTTGAAGCACATTTTCTTCCCAATTTCATTGGTAAGCATCTATAATTACTTTTCAATCAATTTCAATAACTTTTGAAACAAATCACATATTAAGGCTTAGGGGTGAATGGGTAATTAGTTTTGGCCCGAATCTCAGATTTCGACCAAGAGGGCCCGAGGTTGACTTTTAATGACCCTTTTTAAAAAAATTATCAAAATTAAATCTTTATCATTCGTGGTTAGTTCTTAAGCTTATTTTCAATTGTCTAATATATAACTGGCTAGATGCGGGTTATTTGGAGGCTTGTTTGAAAGGCAAAGTTGTGATTGATTCTTGATTTGGTTGTAGAGTGAGGTAAGTGTCGTGTTAAACTTGATTACATGTGACCGAGCCTGGACGTCACACGACACTCGGTGCCTGACTACATGTGACCGAGCGAACCAACTGGCTGGCTGAATCAATATGTGATATCATAATATACTGAATACGGAAGATAAACTAACACATGCTTGATATACTGAAAGTTTGGATGATATAAATCAAAGTGCAAAAATACTAATACCATTCTGAAACATATTTGCAGCCAACATGGCTTAACATGAAAAGTCTGATACTCTCTCTAACAGTTACTCTAGTCTATGAAGCCTCTATTGAAGTACTGAAAATACTAACTATCTGTAAATACTGAAAGGCTGTAAAGTAATGATAATTCCCCGAAAAAACTGGGGATTACCAAATAGCTGGTACGAGAATCCTAGCGCTCTGCATCGTCGACCTGTAAATCATTACCTACATTATGAGATGCAGGCCCCGGGCAAAAGGGACGTCAGTACATTTGAATTGTATTGGTATGTAAAGCAACTAAAAGAAAAAAATTATAAATGCTGAAACTGAAACTAAGCTGATAACTGAGAATTTATAATGGATAACTGAAATAATAACTATAGAAACTGAAGCTGAAATGATAACTAAAAACTGATATCAGAATTGATAACTGGTAACTGAACTGATAACTGGGAATTAACTGATAACTGAACGGTAACTAATAATTGAACTGAAAGGAAGTAAGGATATGAATACTTCCTCTTCTGAATGATGAACTACCTGTTTATCTGAATATTAAACTGCGGCCTCAGGCCCAATATATATATGTGCACAAACTACGGCCTTGGGCCCAAGTATACGTATACATAAATGCGACCTCAGGTCCAAAATGCATAAAGCATAAACTGTGGCCTCAGGCCCAAAGATGCATAAAGCATAAACTGTGGCCTCAGGACCAAAGATGCATAAAGCATAAACTGCGGCCTCAGGCCCAAATACAAGTGTTCAACATTCAGGGATTTAAAATCAGGAACTGAGAATCATACTGCAATACATAATAGTGAAATACTGAATCACGCTGAGTTACATTGTACTGGAATACTGGATCACACTGAGTTACATTATACTGGAATACTGAATCGTACTAAGTTACATAATACTGGAATACTGAATAGGACTAGAATGAGACATGTATTCTTGAACTGGTTATGAACATTGAAACTTCAAATGTTTATGACATGTTGAGTAAGCTATACTGAGACTTAGGGACATCAAGCCCAAGTCTATATTGAATACGAACTGAGCTCACAACGTTCGGAATGAAAATAATGAACGAGTTATGAAACTAGAGAATAGAAGTTCTACAACTATTCAAGGAACTAGGCTTAACTACATTTCTGAGGCAATTGATACGTCATAAAAGAAATGTAATATAGGGAGAATCATTAACATTCCTAAACATAGAGAGTTAGCCTCACATACCTTAACTTCCTTCTCTTGAGCATAATACAATATTCTCCAACCCTTTCAACTTTAATCCATATCAATACAATTCAAAGGAATTCCAAATTAGCAACAATATCCATGTTTTGGTCACTTAGGCATTTTATCAAACACTTGGTGAGTATAAAGCTTCATAATCCCTATCAATCGTATTTCTACACCCAATAACCGATTCTCTTGCTCTTGGATAAATTCTAAAGTTTCAAATGGTTATAATCAATATTATTCTTTATCACCCATAAGGTAAACAACAACCTTAACCAATAAAGTTCCATTAAATAAACATCTTTCAATCTCTATAATAGTTGTGTAATTCAATTAGGAACTTATGGTTTTCAATCACCATACCAAGAGTTCCAATACTTATTCATTCTCATATTCCCTTAATAAGTCCATACATGTAAGTCTAAGGGTGTAGGATTACCTTTTAGAAGAAATCTTGCAAAATCCTCCTTTGAGTTCTTGAAGGAATTTCTTGAATATCTATGTGTTTTATGAGTAGATTTCATCAATACTAGTGTAAGAATGATGGAATTTCACACCAAGTAAATAGAGATTTCTTACCTTGAAGATGGGAGGGGTTGGAGGTCTTGAGAGGGTGGAAGAGGACCCCAAAATTCGTCCAAAAGAAATAGGGAAAAATGAACCCTGAAATTGGCTTAAAAGAGCTGGGACTGGGGCGCGTCTACTCTAGCTAAGTGTCCTCGCTTCGCTGTCCATTGCATTCAAGGGAAGACAAAAATCCGCATCTACTTTGGCGAAGCGAGCTCGCTTCGCTGTCCGCCAAAATAACTGGGTAGTAGGTCTTTAGTAATTTGCTCATAACTTCTTGTAGGAATGTCCAAATGATGAGCGGTTTGATGCATTAGAAACTCGACTCAAAAAGATTTAATTTGATAGGTTGTGCATCACACAACTCTTAATATACATGTAGATATGCTTGTCCTAAGTGAGGTCTTGTGCGTACTCATTTGGAATTTTTAGTCTATCATGTGATTTCCAACTTGGCTTAGACTTAGGCCTCTCCTTGGAACCCAAATCACTTATGATTTGTCTCGTGCACTTATTATAATAACCAATTGATAACCATCACATGAATACTCATTTAATATATCCACAACTGATTCAAATTTATGGGGTATTACAAAAAAAATACTACACACTTGAATATTCAATACAAAGCAAGACAATGAAAAGATGAACATAAATGGATAAGAAATTCTCAACCAAAAGATTCAAATCTTCAAGACCCAAATGTGTATGAAAGAATCCTAGCTCTAAAACTTGTCTTCTCTAATCAATATACTAAAAATAAGCCAAAGATCTTCCAAAGAGGAGCTAGGTCGTGTATTAAAGGGTTTTGGGCCAAAAGATATAAATTACATAACTGCCCAGTACTGAAGCGCGATATTCGCATTTGCGAAGGATGTTCGCATTTGCAAACAATGACTTTGCTGGTGATCATCACATTTGCGATGAAGGACTTCACTTGCGATAGTTGACTATCTAGTTTGACTTCATATTTGCGGCCCCCATTTTGCATTCGTGAACATTATTGGACTTCGTTGACTTCGCAATTGTGATTCACATGTTCATATTTGCAAACATTGACTGGCATGGTTGACTTCACAATTGCGAGTCTCTGCTCGTATTTGCGACACCTGAGGCCAATTTCTAGATTTCTGATTTTGAGCCCCTTTTTGACTTATTTTTTCTTGGTTTCTTCCTGATCACTTCTAAATCACATAAAACATGTAAAATAGAAAACAACTTTAACACACTCTTTTATCAATAAAACATAGCAAAAATCTAAGATTAAAGATGAGATAAGTTGGAAAAATACCAACTTATCAAACCCCCAAACTTAAACTATTGCTTGTCCTCAAGCAATCAAAGCAAATCTCCTTCCATGTAATCAATTCAATAGTGCATCAACATCATACCAAGTCAAAGAGTCCATTTTAAGCACAAACACAATGACTTTGATTGGTACAAATAATTAATCCAAAGCATATGAATCACCAAAAACTTCTCATAAATTTCATTGCAATTCAAGTGCTCAAACACTATGTTAAATCAAAGTAGCAATCAAGTCATGACACTAAAGCTTCAAAATTTGCCTCTTTATCACAAATAAATTTCCCTTGTTCATTCCTCCTAATTGAAAATGAGATTAAATTCACAACTCACATCTCATGTGCCCTTACACTTAAGAGAGAATCTCACACTCATAAATTGCAATTCAAAACATAAATGGGATATCAAATGGAAAGAAATAACTCTCTCTCACAAATATGTTCAAATGCACACAAGTAGTACCATAGGCTTGCCGTTCATGTATTTCTCTGCTAATGTAGACAAATTTGGTTCAAAATCAATTAGGACTTAAAAGGTTGTAGTTTAGGCTTTTGGTTAAGGTGGGCATAATGTTGGTTAGAATGACTCAAAACCCCCCCAATGCACTATAAGTTTTCAACAACCAAAGTACACTTCCTTCAAGAAGTTTTTCATTTTTCATTTCATCACCTAGTCTTTCATGTATTCATAATTCCTTATTTTTTCTTCATTTTTCTTCTTTCTTACTCCTTTTTTTTAATCAATGAAGGTTCCTTTATATATATATATATATATAAAGCGACTGCTTCTAAACCCCATGGTTCACATCGATTACCCTTAGAATTCAGGTTGGGTAGGGGAAAGCATCTCAATACCTATTTGAAGGCGAAGATGATCGATTCTCTTTTTCGAAGGGAATTAAGGCCTAAGGAGATAGGGCTCTTTCCAGACGAGCTGGTGTTCAATGGTGAACGAGAGATAGAGGAGCGCACTCTTCTAGGACAATGGGTAGATCAGTGGTTGCGATGGGTCGTATCCAGACTAATACCAATCCAAGCCATTTCATGAATAAAATGTGACCAATTAACCAACCAACAAAATCACTTGTTACAAATAAGATCTTGATGTTACATCGAAAGAGATCAATGTTGACTAATCTTGTTCAACCCACTTGAAAGAGGAAAGGGGAGTAGGCATAGTACCGGAAAGTACGGATTTGGGGTTCATCCCTCAATCAAGCGCTACTTGAAAGTCAGGATAGATTCCACTCTCAGTTAGTACGTACCTTTTTAAGCAAGAACTCTTAATCGTTCATATCCCATACCCATGACCTATATAATTCAAGTTTTTTTTCATTTTCCTTGCAATTTATAATGCATTAAAGGGACAAAGACCAGAAACTCTTCGCCGAATGTGGCTCATAACCGGTACCGGTGCAATGAGATATTCCAGTTGAGATTCCCGAACTTTGATGATTGTCTCATCGTATCTAAACCATTGAGACATCAAAGTTTGACGCATTGGGACCTGTTGGCATAATGCACGCTGGAACGTGGGAATTTGAGGTCTCATGAACTACTACTAAAACACAACTTTATTTTTGTTTTCTATCCGATCTAGGGAATCTGTGCTTTGCTTTGTCAATGTCACTTTCAATATGCTTCACACATACAAGTTTGATTGAACTGTTTTATATATATATATATATATATATATATATATATATAAAATTTTGTGTACCTTTCACCTTTAAAGCAACTTCAATATCACAACTTTTCTATCCGTCACCCCTAAACTTAGGTTTTTAACCTATGTTTATACTTTCAAAGTACTTACGGAGGTAGGATGCCAAAAGATATATCAATTAAGAACGAAGGGTTAAAGCTTGCAACATGGTTGCCAAAGAAAAAGCTCAAAGGTTCAAAGGGGTTAACTAGGGAAAATATGCAAGGGTAGGAAATTTAGGGCATAATAACGGTCCATGGAAGGCCTAACATCATTTTTCAAACCAAATCATTATGTGATTTTACCTTGAAGCACATTCCGGGGAAGTTCTAGACTATAAATAGTGCAAAAGAATTCACAACAAATCTCACCACCCATGGCGCATGCAAACTCCAGTGAAATATAAATTCAAAATCCAATTAAAGCCAATGAACCCAAGGAAGTCACATATAGCCTAAGAAACTATTTAATGAATCAAAGAGCCAAAAAATGAGTCTAAAAGTCATGACAATCATCTATACTTCAATCATTTTTCTTTTTCAAAGATCAAGAATTCATATGCTGAGGTTTAAATCATGTTGGTACCAAGCAAGCTACAAATTGGCCAATGGGCACAAACCCCAACTCATACAACTTATTTTCCTACATTAACAAAAACTATATCTAAACTACAAGACTACTTCCCTTAAGAAAGTCGCCTAGCTATCCGTCATCAGGAAAAATTGACACAATAATTTACCAAAAATTACCCGGTTCAAAAGAAAATTAACATCCTTGAAAAAAGAATCGTGTTATAAAGAAAACTAAGAATATTGCCAATAAAATAAAATAAAAAATCAAGAAGCTAGTAAACATGAAGTAAATAAAAATACTAAAACAAAAATCAAGAAGTTAGTAAACATCAAGTAAATAAAACATACTCTCTCTCTCTCTCTCTCTCTCTCTCTCTCTCTCTCTCTCTCTCTCTCTCTCTCTCTCTCTCTCTATATATATATATATATATATATATCAAGAAGCTAGTAAACATACTAATATAACACATCACATGAAAACAAAATATCAATCTACTATATCAACAGTTATACAAAACCCACCCCAACTGAAATAGTTGCAACTCGAAATGTTGCAATGTCATTTATGCAACTAAAAAAAATAAAGTAAAATGGGGAAAAGTGCTCCCTGAAAACTGCATCAAGTGCTATCCTCACTGTCGGACTCAGTCACAGCCTCATCCTCTTCCTCGGACCAATGAACTGGAGCATCATTATCATCTTTCGACTCGGTTGATGGCTCTGACTCTTGAGGCCTTAGAACTTTTCATATCCCCTTCACACCCTTTCACATGCAGGTGAAGAATTTATCTCTCTTCTTCATCCTGGTGTGTGCATTTGCCAGCTTGGCATGAGAACTACTCAAAGTACCGTGCGTTATGGCCAAATCAGTGTATACTTTCTCCAACTTCTTAAGATGATCCCCCTGCTTCTTCTGATCATTAAGATACTTTTGGAATTATTTCTTTGAACTGCATATAGAGGGTCCCTCAGATGTTTCCCAAGTTCCTGTGGAAGGCCTGGTATTAGGTCGCAAATCTGCCGCATTTCCTCAGAAAATATAACAAATGGTCCTCCCGTAGAAGATGATCGCTGGCTACCCTGGTCAGTCTGAGAAGAAGATACTGTCACAACCCCAACCCGGTCGTGATGGCGCCCAACACACTACTAGGCAACCCCGACCATTCATAACAATTACCCCAAATTAACCAAATAAGTAAAGACAGAACTATCCAAGTAAAAGTCTAAAATACTGATATAATACGGAAAATCTGACAAATATACCGAAACAGCCCAACTAGGACCCGGTGTCACGACCACGAGCCTATAATGACAGAATAACATCCTATTACAAGTCTGTCTAGTACTGAAGATGCGGAAATAAATGAAATATAGAAGGGAAAATCCTCGGCTGCGAACGTCGTGCAGCTACCTCGAATACTCCCGGGAGGAACTCTGAATCAACTAGACTCACTCCGCCTGATGAGAAGAACCTGGATCTGCACACATGGTGCAGGGAGTAAAGTGAGTACTTCCAACTCAGTGGTAATAAAAGTGAATAACCCTGAAAGTATAAAATCCCAAAAGGGCACAAATAATCCTATCTTAAGCAGTAAACTAGATAAACAGTAAAATCCAAGAATAATACAGCAAAACATTCTCTTAAAGGAATCAATTAAACAAGAATACACAAG
>MU750830.1:220349-244717 GCA_026770625.1 Nicotiana glauca | reverse complement strand
TTGATTATGCTAATCATGTTTTAGCTTTATAAATGTTAAATAACTGTTAAAAGGAAGTGTTTGTTTTGTTGGCTGACCTTGTCTTCATGAGAGGCGCCATCACGACCGGGTTTGGGATTTGGGTCGTGACACCATTAAAGTTTCTCATTTGACACATTAACATTCATAAAAACAAATATATCCAATGAATTGTGCAAAAATCAAGACTTTTTTAGCAGATGACAGATTAAACAACAACAACAACAACAACAACAACAACAACAACAACAACTCAGTATAACCTCACTTAGTGGGGTCTGGGGAGGGTAGTGTGTACGCAGACCTTACCCTCCTAGGGTTGAGAGGCTGTTTCCAAATAGACCCCCGGCATCCTTCCCTCCAAGAACTTTCCACCTTGCTCTTGGGGAGACTCGAACTCACAACCTCTCGGTTGGAAGTGGAGGTTGCTTACCATCAGAGCAACCCTCTTGTCTAGATGACAAATTAAACAAATTACTAAAAATTGAAGGCCGGAGAATACTGAAGAGGTTAGGTAGAACTTCGGCCGTGAAATTGAAAAATCTAAAGAGAAAAATATTTGGGCAAAAACTAAAAGAAAAACATACCCAAATTAGGTAGACGCAAACGATAAAGAGAAGTGAAAGGATAGTATAAACCAATGAAGATTGTTGGAATAAAAGGCAAAGAAAAGAGTAGTCTTGCGGTTATTTTTTCGGAAGGAGAAGTATTAAAAGATGCTTCTGGAGTCGGTGGAGTGTGTTTCTAATCACTTGTCTCCAACACACCCTTTCTCTTAGGCACCGGTAAAAGTAGCAATTTAATAGAGATATGAAATTATACTTTTACCCTTGGTCGACCACATTGCCTCTTCTATATATATATATATATATATAAAACTAGATGAGGCAAGACCGCACTTGCGGGCCCAATGTTGCAAATTGTGAATAAGATTTTAGAACTGTTAGGATTTTATGTTATTTATGTGTAGCTATGCATATTTTTTTTTCTAAAGTGGGATGGTTATTTGCCTTCTTTTGTCCAACAAAAAATACCAAATTGAAGAACTATTATAACATAGAAAGGATTAACGAAATGTTCACATTGCAAATGGGAGAGAATTTATTCTCTTACGGTGATTGGAATCAATAAAATTGGAAGTTTACAACAACAAAGTGCAGGAAACATGTACTGGGTCAACTTCCCTGAAAAAATATAATCACTTGCTCAACATAGTCTTAAGAGTTTCAGGATTTTTTTTTTTGGGTAGGTAAATACAACATTTTATTGCACATTAAACTACTTAAGAAATGCAGATTGGAATTGTGCTCCATACATTTATGAGATGTTCTTTACTTTTTTGCCCATCCAGCAGTAGTTACTTCTATAAATCTTAGAACATTCAATAAAGCTAAGAAATAATGGTACATGGAAGAAAAATGGACTTCAGCTTCCTCTAACCACATGTAACATGTGATGACCTGACTTGTCGTCTCATGTATTTCCGTCCCGTTTCTCCGTTTTATGCCTCTACATGTTTCATTATATGTTTTTGGTGAATTTGAAGTAATTCGGATAGAGTTTGGTTGCAAATGAGATAATTAGTCTCTTGAGGGAAAGTTTTGGTTTGGAATAGTAAACCGGATGTTGACTTGTGAGTTAGAGGGCTCGAAATGGATTTCTGATGATTCGGTTAGTTTTGGGGGATGATTTAAGGCCTAGGAGAGCAATCGGAAGTGAATTTGGAGGCTTGGTGTAGAAGTTAGCCTATTTTGGTGAAGTTAGGATTTTGGCGAAATCCGGTTGGTATGCGAGATTTTGATCTGAGGGTCGAAATGGGATTTCGAGGGTTGCAGTAGCTTCGTTAGGTGATTTTGGATGTATGTGCAAAATTTCAGTAGATTCGGAGGTGTTTAGGTCGGGTTTTTGATCAAATGCGAGTTTTGGAAGTTTTAGTTTAACTTAGGCTTGAATCCGTTGTGATATGATGATTTTTGTGTTGTTGGATGTGTTTTTAGGATTGGAACAAGCTTGAATGAGGTTTAGGACGTGTTGGTGCTTTTGGTTGAGGTTCCGGGGGCCTCGGGGTGATTTCGGGTGGTTAAACGAACCAAATTTGGCCTTAAAAGATAGCAGATTTTCAGCTGTTGGTGTTGCAGAGGAATGCTCTTCGCGTTCGCGTGGGTGATGTCACGAACGCGTAGAGGAAATGTGAGAGTAGGAAACGTTGGCCTTTGATTTCGCGTTTAACGGCTCGCGTTCGCAGAAGGTCGCCTGGCGGTGCTTCGCGTTTGCGTAGGTAGAGACGCGTTCGCATAGGGTCTGGGGCCTGGATCTTCGCGTTCGCGGTTGTGCAGACGCATTCGCGAAGAGGAAAGTTTGGTCGAGTGGAATTTGGTCAACGCGAACGCGAGAGGACCCTCGTATTCGCATAGAAGGAATTACATCTGGACAGAAGGCTTTTTAATGAAATTTCATCCGCGAGCCTATTCATTTTTCCTCCATTTTTGAACACCTTGGGAGCTTTTTGTTAGAGATTGAAGGGGGTTTCAACGGGAATTGATTGGAGGTGAGTCTCGTGACTTAGAAACATCATTTTATTGAAGAATCAACCTTAAATTCTTGGAAATTTGGGTAAAATTTGGAAGAACTAGGACTTGATTTTTGAAATGAAAATTTGGGATTTGATGGCCCATTTGAGCTTCGATTTTGATGAATTTTATATGTATAGACTCGTGGCGAGATGAGGAACATTTTGGTGTAAAATTTCTGGATTTCGAGAAGTGGGCTCGGGGCTCGGGTTTTGCTAATTTCGCGATTTTCGATACTTTTTGAGTCTTTTTGATTGGGTTATATTCCCTTAGTCTATTGTAATGTATTCGTTGTGATTTTGGAAAGATTCGACGCGCGAGGAGGTCGATTTGAGAGGAAAGGGCATTGCGGGCTAGTCTTCGGCCGGCTAGAGGTGAGTAATGCTTGTAAATGCTGTGCTGAGGGTTTGAAACCCCGGACTTTCACATCATAATGCTATATTGAGGCATGACACACACTCAATGACGAGTGCGAGGTCGGTTTCTATTGGGGGATTGTGACTTGGTCCATCCCGTGTGATATTCCTACTAGATTGGTGACTGATGCACATCCCTTATTGATATTCATTGGGCTTGTTGCCATGTTTGGGGCCTTGTGCCGACTTGTAAAAATCCTTCAGGGATTGGTATTCCTGTTCATGCATGCATTTGCATATCATTTGGTCTCAGTCCAAAGTTTTTATACTGTTTTGCAAACTCAGCCACATTTCTAAGTTTTGAACACTCAAATGACTTCTTAAATGATATTTCGGGCTAAGGATTACTGTTTCATAATGTTTTCTGGACTGAGCATGGAACGGGCTGCGCCCTGCAACAGTGACTTAAAGTAGTGGTAACAATGACACTGTAGGATGTGACTTGAGACAGTGGTAACAATGGCATTGTATGATGTAAATTGGTCAGGTAACATTAGCTGACCGGTCAGGTAACATTGACTGACCAATATATTGTGCTTGAGCTGTAGGAGCCACTCCGGAGTCTATACACACCCCCAGTGAGCGCCGTCGATGATAAATCATATGCATGGTTGGCTCGGGCTGCACGCCACAGTGGGTACTAGATTGTACCATCATATGCATTGCATTGCATTCATGCATTTGCACTTTTATTTGTTGTTCAACTGTAAGTTTCATATATTACTGTATTATTGGATTTTTAGCTTACCTTGTATATTTTCTATGTTTTCTTATCTTCGGACTATATTTATTTGTATTACTCACTGGATCGGAGTACTCACTTTACTCCCTGCATCTTGTGTGCAGATTCAGAGCATTCACAAGCTGAGGAGATCTAGCAGTTCAGCAGATACAGCTTTCCGGGAGTGTCAAGGTAGCTGCAAGGCGTTCGCAGCCATTGACTTTCTCCTTTCCATCCTTATCTCTATTTATTTTCTTCGCACTTTCAGCTTAGACAGACTTTGTTTTGGTACAACATTATGTATTCTAGAGGCTCAGATTCATGACACCGGGTCCTAGTGGGATTATTTCATGTATTTTGTTATTTTTGCACTTTTCAGTAAATGCAGATTCCTATTATATTGTGTTATCGCTTCTGAAATCTATCTAAGTTTGTGGAAAATTGTGGTGACAAGGTCGGGCTTGCCTAGTAGTGTGCTGGGCGCCATTACGACCGGTTTGGGATCGTGACAAGTTGGTATCAGAGCCTAGGTTACTTGGTCTTGCGAGTCATGAGCCGGTTTAGTAGAGTCTCGCGGATCGGTATGTAGACGTCCGTACCTATCCTCGGGAGGCTGCAAAACCTTTAGGAAAACTTCACATTCTTGGAATTCTTATCGTGCGACTTTGTTGATCCGAGAACTAAATTTTATTATTCTATTCTCTCGCAAATGGAAAGGACACGCGCTACCGGAGGAGACGGACGACCACCAGTACCACTCGTTGCGGGCACCAGAGGCCGTGGACGCGGTCGTGGCCGTGGTCGAGGCAGAGGCGCAGGGGCAGCACCTATTGACCCACCAGTTGCCCCAGCTCAGGATCAGAATCCAGCTGGAGAGACTCCAACAGCACCTGCTCAGGCACCAGCTGTGCCTATTGTGGTTCCGGGTCTTCAGGAGGCCCTAGCTCAGATTCTATCAGTTTGCACTGGCCTGGCTCAGGCAGTCTCAGCTACTATTGCGGCAGCTACTTCGCAGGACGGGGGAGGCAATCAGAACCCCGCTGCTCGCACACCTGAGCAGGGAGTGCAGGGTTTGCAGACACTAGAGGCACCACCAGTTCAGCAGATTGCCCCAGTTCAGCCGGTTGCCCCGGTTCAGGATTTTGTGGTTCCGGCTATGCCAGATGATGAGCAGCGTCATCTTGAGAGGTTCAGCAAGCTTTCACCTCCTGCTTTCAGTGGTGCTCAGGGCGAGGATGCCCAGGGTTTTCTCGATAAGTGTCGACGTATGCTTCGGACAACGGGGATCTTGGAGTCGAGCGGCGTATCATTTACTACTTTTCAGTTCTCTGGAGCAGTCCTAACTTGGTGAGAGGCTTATGAGCAGCGTAGGCCAATGGGTGCAGCGCCTTTGTCATGGCAGGAGTTCTCCACTCTCTTCCTGGAGAAGTGGGTACCGCGTTCTCAGAAGGAGGAGCTGCGTAGGCAGTTTGAGTACCTTCGTCAGGGAGATATGACTGTGACATAGTATGAGATGAGATTTTTGGAGTTGGCTCGATATGCTCCGTGGATGGTCCCGACTGATCGGGAGAGGATTCGGAGGTTTGTGGATGGACTCACATATCCCATACGTATTCTGATGGCCCGAGAGAGGGTTCTGAGCCATACCTTTGAGGATGCAGTGGATATTGATCATGATATTGAGATGGCTCGCCGTTAGGAGCGAGAGGAGAGGGAGACCAAGAGGCCTCGAGGATCGGGTAGCTTCAGTAGTGCTCCGTTTAGGGGCCAGGGTCAGCAGAGCAGAGGTCGTTCTTTCAGGCCTCATCAGTCGGCTCATCCCGAGTATCGTTGGGCGTCTTCAGGCCGTGGTCATCAGGGGTTCCAGCAGGGCCAGTCTTCACTTAGTGCCCTCCCAGATCAGACTTCATCATATGCCCCTTCAACTTGGGGTTCTTTTGCGCATAGCGCATCAGCTGGTCATTCTGGTACGAGGGGTTCCCTTCAGCCCCCTTCTCCAGCACCTGGTAGTTGCTTTGAGTGCGGCGAGTTTGGTCACATGAAGAGGCATTGTCCTTGACTTCTTGGTAGTCAGTCTCAGCAGAGGGATCAGCCCTCATCTTCTGCTCCTGTTTCATCAGCACCCACTCAGTCAGTTAGGGGTGGAGGCCAGGTAGCAAGAGGCCGCCCCAGGGGTGGGGGCCGAACTGGCGGTGGTCAGGCTCAATTCTATGCTCTTCCAGACCGGAGGGACGCCATTGCTTCAGATGCTGTTATCACAGGTATTATTTCAGTCTGCCATAGAGATGCCTCTGTCTTGTTTGATCCCGGTTCTACCTATTCTTATGTGTCATCATATTTTGCTCATCATTTGGGTACGACCCGAGGGTATCTTGCTTTACTTGTGCACGTATCTACCCCGGTGGGTGATACTATTGTTGTGGACCATGTGTATCGGTCCTGTCTTATTACTATTGGGGGTCTTGAGAACCGAGTTGATTTATTGCTTTTGAGCATGGTAGACTTTGATGTTATTCTGGGCATGGACTGGTTATCTCCGTGTCATGCTATTCTAGACTGCATGCAAAGATAGTCACCTTGGCTATGCCGGGTGTTCCGAGGATCGAGTGGCGTGGTATGACTGATTATGTCCCTAGTAGGGTTATATCTTTCTTGAAGGCCCAGCTCATAGTTGGGAAGGGTTGTCTATCATATTTGGCCTTCATGCGTGATGTTGGAGCTGAGGCTCCCAGTATAGATATTGTTCCTGTTGTGAGGGATTTCCCTGATGTATTTCCTGCAGACCTGCCGGGTATGCCCCCAGATAGGGACATTAATTTTGGTATTGACCTGGTGCCGGGCACCAAGCCTATTTCCATTCCGCCGTATCGTATAGCACCAGCTGAGTTAAAAGAATTGAAGGATTAGCTCCAGGAACTCCTAAAAAAGTGTTTATTCGGCCGAGTGTGTCACCGTGGGGTGCACCTGTGTTATTTGTGAAGAAGAAAGATGGCATAATGAGAATGTGCATTGATTACAGGCAGTTAAACAAAGTAACAGTGAACAACAAGTATCCCCTGCCTCGCATCGATGATTTGTTTGATCAGCTCCAGGGAGCGAGGGTATTCTCGAAGATTGATCTTCGTTCAGGCAATCACCAGCTAAAGGTTAAGGATTCTGATATTATGAAGACAGCTTTCAGGATGAGATATGGGCATTATGAGTTTCTAGTTATGCCTTTTGGGCTGATTAATGCCCCAGCCGCATTCATGCATTTGATGAACAGTGTGTTTCGGCAGTATCTGGATTCATTTGTGATTGTGTTTATTGATGACATCCTGGTGTACTCGCGTAGCCAGGAGGAACATGCTCAGCATTTGAGAGTAGTATTACAGAGATTGACGGAGGAGAAACTTTATGTAAAGTTCTCCAAGTGTGAGTTTTGGCTTGGGTCCGTGGCTTTTCTGGGACACATAGTGTCTAGTGATGGTATTCAGGTTGACCCAAAGAAGATAGAGGCCGTGCAGAGTTGGCCTAGACCGTCCTCGGCCACAGAGATTCGTAGCTTCCTCAGTTTGGCGGGTTATTATCGCCGGTTCGTTCAGGGTTTCTCATCTATTGCCTCGCCCTTGACCAAGTTGACGCAGAAGGGTGCGCCATTTGTATGGTCGGATGAGTGCGAGGAGAGCTTTCAGAAGCTTAAGACAGCTTTGACCACAGCTCCAGTATTAGTCTTACCGTCAGCTTCAGGTTCTTACACCATTTTTTGTGATGCTTCGAGAGTCGGGATTGGCTACGTATTGATGTAGGAGGGTAGAGTGATTGCTTATGCTTCTTGGCAGTTGAAGCCCTACGAGAAGAACTACCCTGTTCATGACTTAGAGTTGGCTGCCATAGTTCATGCCTTGAAGATTTGAGGCACTATTTATATGGAGTATCTTGCGAGGTATTCACCGATCATCGCAATCTTCAGCATTTGTTCAAACAGAAGGATCTCAATTTGAGGCAGCGGAGGTGGCTTGAGTTGCTTAAGGACTATGATATCAAAATTTTGTATCATCCAGGAAAGGCCAATATGGTGGCCGATGCTTTAAGCCCAAAGGCGGTGAGTATGGGTAGCTTGACGTACATTTTAGTTGGGGAGAGACCCTTTGCAGTTGATGTTTAGGCTTTGGCCAATTGGTTGGTTCGGTTAGATATTTTAGAGCCCAGTCGGGTATTGGCTTGCGTGGTTTCTCGGTCTTCCTTATATGATCGCATCAGAGAGCGCCAGTATGATGATCCGTATTTGCTTGTCCTCAAGAACAGAGTCCAGCACGGAGATGCTAGAGATGTGACTATAGGTGATGATGGTATGTTGAGGATTCAGGGCCGGATTTGTGTTCCCAATGTGGATGGGCTTAGAGATTTGATACTTGAGGAGGCCCCCAGCTCGCGGTATTCCATGCATCCGGGTGCCGCGAAGATGTACCAGGACTTGAGACAGCATTACTGGTGGAGGAGAATGAAGAAAGACATTGTGGGATTTGTGGCTCGGTGTCTCAACTGTCAGCAGGTGAAATATGAGCATCAGAGACCGGGCGGTTTGCTACAGCAAATGGTTATTCCTGAGTGGAAATGGGAGAGAGTTACCATGGATTTCGTGAGTGGTCTTCCTCGGACTTTGAAGAAGTTCAATTCGATTTGGGTCATTGTGGATCGGCTGACCAAGTCCGCACATTTCATTCCAGTGTGTACCACATATTCTTCGAAGCGGCTGGCAGGGATCTTTATTCGAGAGATCGTTCGGTTGCATGGTGTTCCGGTTTCTATTGTATCGGATAGAGGTACTCAGTTTACTTCTCAGTTTTGGAGGACTTTTCAGCACGAGTTGGGTACTCAGGTGGAGCTGAGTTCAGCATTTCATCCTCAGACGGACGGACAGTCCGAGCGTACCATTCAGATATTGGAGGATATGTTGCGTGCCTGTGTGATTGATTTTGGAGGTACTTGGGATGAGTTTCTACCTCTTGCAGAGTTTGCCTACAAAAACAACTATCAGTCTAGTATTCAGATGGCACCGTATGAGGCCTTGTATGGTAGGCGGTGTAGATCTCCAGTCGGTTGGTTTGAGCCCGGCGAGGCTAGGTTGTTGGGGACAGAGTTGGTCCAGGATGCCTTAAATAAGGTGAAAGTGATCCAGGAGAGACTTCGTACTGCTCAGTCGAGTCAGAAGAGTTATGCGGACCGGAAGGTCCGAGATGTATCTTATATGGTGGGCGAGAAGGTCTTGCCGAAGGTTTCGCCTATGAAGGGCGCCATGCGGTTCGGGAAGAAAGGGAAGCTGAGTCCAAGGTTAATCGGACCTTTTGAGGTGCTTAGGAGGATTGGGGAGGTGTCCTATATGCTCACCTTGCCACCCAGTTTGTCGGGCGTTCATCCGGTATTCCATGTTTCCATGCTCTGGAAGTATGTTGCGGACCCGTATCATGTATTGGATTTCAGCACGGTTCAGTTGGATGATGATTTGACTTATGATGTGGAGCCAGTGGCTATTTTGGGTCGTCAGGTTCAGAAATTGAGGTCAAAGGATATAGCTTCGGTGAACGTGCAGTGGAGAGGTCGGCCCGTGGAGGAGGCTACCTGGGAGACCGAGTAGGAGATGCGGAGCAGATACCCTCATCTATTTGAAACTTCATATATGTTTCTTGACCCACTTGAGGACGAGCGTTTGTTTTAGTTGGGGAGGATGTGACGACTCGACCCGTCGTCTCATGTATTTCCGTACCGTTTTCCCCGTTTTATGACTCTACATGTTTCATTATATATGTTTGGTGAATTTGAAGTAATTCTGATAGAGTTTGGTTGGAAATGAGAAAATTAGTCTCTTGAGGAAAAGTTTGGTTTGGAATAGTCAACCGGATGTTGACTTGTGAGTTAGAGGGCTCGGAATAGATTTTCGATGATTCGGTTAGTTTCGGGGGATGATTTAAGGCCTAGGAGAGCAATCAGAAGTGAATTTGAAGGCTCGGTGTAGAAGTTAGCCTATTTTGGTGAAGTTAAGATTTTGGCAAAATTTGGTTGGTATGCGAGATTTTGATCCGAGGGTCGGAATGGGATTCCGAGGGTTGCAGTAGCTTCGTTAGGCGATTTTGTATGTTTGTGCAAAATTTCAGTAGATTCGGAGGTGTTTAGGTCGAGTTTTTGATCGAATACGAGTTTTGGAAGTTTTAGTTTAACTTAGGCTTGAATCCATTGTGATCTGATGATTTTTGTGTTGTTGGATGTGTTTTTAGGATTGGAACAAGTTTGAATGAGGTTTTAGGACGTGTTGGTGCTTTTGGTTGAGGTCCCGGAGGCCTCGGGGTTATTTTGGGTGGTTAAACAGACCAAATTTGGCCTTAAAAGATAGCAGATTTTCAAATGTTGGTGTTGCAGAGGAATGCTCTTCGCGTTTGCGTGGGTGATGTCGCGAACGCGTAGAGGAAACGTGAGGGCAGGAAAAGTTGGCCTTCGCGTTCGCGTTTAACGGCTCGCGTACGCGGAAGGTCGCCTGGCGGTGCTTCGCGTTCGCGTAGGTAGAGACGCGTTCGCGTAGGGTCTGCGGCCTGGAGCTTTGCATTCGCGGTTGTGCAGATGCGTTTGCGAAGAGGAAATTTTGTTCGAGTGGAATTTGGTCATCGCGAACGCGAGAGGACCCTCGCGTTCGCATAGAAGGAATTACATCTGGACAGAAGGCTTTTTAATGAAATTTCATCCGCGAGCCTATTCATTTTTCCTCCATTTTTGAACACCTTGGGAGATTTTTGGTAGAGATTGAAGGGGGTTTCAACGGGAATTGATTGGAGGTGAGTCTCGTGACTTAGAAACATCATTTTATTGAAGAATCAACCTTAAATTCTTGGAAATTTGGGTAAAAATTGGAAGAACTAGGGCTTGGTTTTTGAAATGAAAATTTGGGATTTGATGGCCCATTTGAGCTTCGATTTTGATGAATTTTATATGTATAGACTCATGGCGAGATGAGGAACATTTTAGTGTAAAATTTTCTGGATTTCGAGAAGTGGGTCCGGGGCTCGGGTTTATCTAATTTCGCGATTTTTGATACTTTTCGAGTCTTTTTGATTGGGTTATATTCCCTTAGTCTATTGTAATGTATTCGTTATGGTTTTGGCCAGATTCGATGCGCGAGGAGGTTGATTTGAGAGGAAAGGGCATTGTGGGCTAGTCTTCGGCCGGCTAGAGGTGGGTAATGCTTGTAAATGCTGTGTTGAGGGTTTGAAACCCCGGACTTTCACATCGTAACGCTATATTGAGGCGTGACACGCACTCCATAACGAGTGCAGGGTCAGTTTCTATTGGGGGATTGTGACTTGGTCCATCTCGTGTGATATTCCTACTAGATTGGTGACTGATGCACATCCCTTATTGATATTCATTGGGCTTTTTGCCATGTTTGGGGCCTTGTGCCGACTTGTAAAAATCCTTCGGGGATTGGTATTCCTGTTCATGCATGCATTTGCATATCATTTGGTCTCAGTCCAAAGTTTTTATATTGTTAGCTCGGGCTGCACACCGCAGTGGGTACTGGATTGTACCGTCATATGCATTGCATTGCATTCATGCATTTGCACCTTTATTTGTTGTTCAGCTGTAAGTTTCACATATTACTGTATTATTGGATTTTTAGCTTACCTTGTGTATTTTATGTGTTTTCTTATCTTCGGACTGTATTTATTTGTATTACTCACTGGGTAGGAGTACTCACTTTACTCACTGCACCTTGTGTGCAGATCCAGAGCAGTTACAGGCTGAGTAGATCCAGCAGTTCAGCAGATACAGCTTTCCGGGAGTGTCAAGGTAGTTGCACGGCGTTCGCAGCCATTGACTTTCTCCCTTCCATCCTTATCTCTATTTTTTTTCTTTGCATTTTCAGCTTAGACAGACTTTGTTTTGTTACAACATTATGTATTCTAGAGGCTCAGATTCGTGACACCGGGTTCTAGTGGGATTATTTCATGTATTTTGTTATTTTTGTACTTTTCAGTAAATGCAAATTCCTATTATATTGTGTTATCGCTTCTGAAATCTATCTAGGTTTGTGGAAAATTATGGTGACAAGGTCGGGCTTGCCTAGTAGTGTGCTGGGCGCCATCACGACCGGATTGGGGTCGTGACTTAACATCTTAGGCATATAATTTCACTAGCAAGTGGGAGGTTTGCTCGTGTTAGGTCCTTATGACATGTAGTCCACTCCAAGAAAATTAACTCTGGTGCTGCTTTGCTATGCCAAATACACCTCTAAGTTATTGTTCCAGATTAGTCAGTAGTTTTTGGAAAGAACAGATAACAGAACTTCATCAACTGAGAAAAAATTGTGGGTACTTCTATTCCATTTAACAGAATCAGGTTCACTACATCACTACGTAGAGGGCTGACTGCTTTAAGAATTTCTATAAGAGAGGAAGTTCTTTCTATTCTCTATTTACTGCAGTTTCTCTTGAATGCAAACTCCTACCCTAATTAATCTTGCATCGAGCAATGGTTTCATATAGATCTGCAACCATTTCCTGTAACAAGATCAATAAGTAATTATGAATTTAAAAAATTCATCTCAACAACAATTTCATGTAAGAATGCTTTTATATTTTATGTCTAAAAGGATATAAATTTAGAAGATTTCTCACTAATGTATAATGTAAATTGAAAGTAAAACTAAAAGAGAAAGTTCTTAGTACATAGAAAAGGATAAAAGATTAAATAAATAAATACATAATATTTTTTATAGAAAGAGAAGGACCAAAAGCATGAGGGACGATACATGATATGACCTATCAGAGGACAAAGAAGTGCAGAAGAAATTGTAAAGCAGGAAATTGCCAATTCCAGGTTTTAAGAAAGAAGCTTTGGCAGTATTACATTAGATGCAGAAACCTTTAGGTTATTCCAAATATATAGAAGCACTTATCAAAATCAATAATAAATGTCAAAAATATGTAATCGCTTTCAACCCTGCACTTCAAGAAGGAAGACATGCAAATTCAGCTTGCATAAACTTGAAAATCGTAGGTAAAAGAGGATTTTTCCTTCATTTGATTGAAAGGAAGGATCTAAGATTTGAGAAATACAGTCTCTTGCAAATTTTGCCTATATTTGTTAATCCCATGTTTGACAATAGTTTCTAGTACTTGCAATATTTACCATTTTTTTTAAGAAGTCCCAACTTCATTTATAAATTAAATAACAACATAAGCAACACAGTTCATGAAGGATGAAGCGAATCTCCAATTAAGCTAGAAGAAAACCAAACAAATTATAACTGATCCAAAAATAAAAGCATTTCTCAAAAGGCACCAAAATAGCAAGGAATGGTAGAAAAATAGAGTCATAACAATAAGCTCTTTCAAGAAAAAAAAAATAAGGAAAAGGCACTGCCTCCTATTTTTTTTAATGGGTAATCATCCCATAAATGGATATTTTTGACAATGCCATACTGATAAATTAGTAGTGTGTATTTTTATTGCTTTTTCTTGAAGAGAAAAAGATACAAAAGGGGAAAAGAAGAAGATGAAAGTGTTAGGGATATATTAGATATGCCCTAGATTCAATCTCATGTATGATGATTTGAACATATTTTTCATGAATGTTATTTCATATAAAATATATATGGCATTTGATATTCTTTTATCATAGTTATTATTAATTATTTGATTAATTTGATAAGGTCCTTGATTAAATTTTGAGATTTGTCATTGTGATAGAGATCATAATAATGAGAGCAAAGTCTCTTACAATTTAATCTAAATTTGTTCTTGATCGTAGAATTATTAATTTGGACATTAATAATCTGGTTAGATCAATATTTATGTAATCGTATTTATCGGATAAATATTAGCTGATCTCAGTAATTAAATCACATAGATAGATGATGCATATAGAGATATGATTATTGAACCGATTCATTAGATAATTCCTAATGGTTAGAATTACCATAAACTGTCAATAGGATATTCTCTTGAAGAATATGATGTAAAAGTTTCCTTTCACCTAAGATCATCATAGTAATTGACAAGTTATTTATTGTGCTTTGATACCAGATACCTATGGCCCTAGGGCGATAGTTGAAAGGATATTGGGCATGATTAAATACTTGTAGAATTAGTAATGGATCAAGATGGAATCTATCAACTCTTGGTAATGAGTTTAAGCTCCATGTTGTCATGAATTATAAACGACCAAATTAAGACTTTGGCCAGGGAAATTGAAAGAAAGAAGAAATGAGTTTCTTAGGTCATTCAATGGTCGATTATATTTGACATGAACATAGAGTTGGTCGCCTATTAGGATTTGACAGTTGAACCATATCCTAGGGTGATCCAGAGCTATAATGACAGAAGGAATTACTACATTATTCATCTACTGGTTCTTGAGAGTAAATTGTATACTTCATACTATCCGGTCGTTAAGGAGTGTTGCTAGACGCCATCCTTGATTAGTATATTGATGTTATCAATTTACTACCGTTAGTATTGAACCTATGGGGTCGCACACTAACGAGTGTTCTGATCTTTGCTAAAGGATTAGTTACTTTATTATTTATTAATTAAATTAAAGAATTTAATTAGTCAAATAAATTTAGTTATTAGTCCAAATAAAATATTATTATATTCTTTGCTAGCACAGAGGGTATAATTAATATTGTAAACAAATTGAAGTTTTCTAATTGGAATAGAAAATTAAATTATCTCTTGGTTGAAATATATGTGTAATATATATAATTAATATTTACATATAAGATATGTATATAAATGAAAGGTTGATTTAGACGTATTAGCAAATTTCAATTCATGAATTGAATTCACGTGTTCAGTCCACAAAAAGGGTCTTGTCGGCAACTTAAGGTCTTAGACCTATTTGGAATGTGATTCATATATTTTCCATTGAAAATTACGAAAAAAAAGTCCAATTGGAATTGGACTAACGTAGAAAGTCCTAAAAGACGTCACCTACCTATATGGAATGGGATTGAAAATTTTCCATTGAAAATTATGAAAGAAAAGTCCGATTCCATATTTGGTTAAGTCACGTTTTTCATTCTGTTTGAACAAAATAAGAAAGAGTTGGTAACTGATGTCTGTGTGTGTGTCTATATATATATATATATATATATATATATATATATATATATATATATATATATACGGAGGTTCATGAGCTGCACAAATATTCAAGAGATTATATATTTTTGACAAGAAGATTGTTTTCCTTGTTCCATTCATTTATAGGCTGAACCTTTGAGGAAGATTTCAGTACAAGTTTTTTCGTTTATTTTGTTCGCGGGTTTCATTGATCAAAGAGTTGATAGCAAGGATCGATCTCGGTGTGGATACACATAGAGTCTTCGCACTATCGAAGAAATTTCGAAACGAGACTCTCTTCACCAGGTACGTCTTAGATCCGATCCATGACATGTAAATAAATTTTAAGCACGAAAAATTCTTCCTAGGATTGCTATAGTCTTCCGCTGCATGTTATGAACACCTCTACGCAATCCAACAGAAAGAGCTTTAAGGAATATAATTGTGATTGTTTCTGTTCTTCGAACCCCCCAATGATAGAAAGTTATCTATGAAACTTATTTAAAGACACTTGAAAAATATTATACAACAGAAGAAAAATACCATGTAGCTAAGAGCTTAAAATAAAGATAGGCTTAAAATAAGAGCCAAGGAGAAAGCTTTTTAGACAGACTTGTAAGTCAGCCAATCAAAGTGCCACACAAATAATATTAAGAGAGCTTTTCCTAGATTGTTGTTATCCACATTTTACCTCAGATAAGAAAGGAGACACAAACTTGAAATCAAGCATGAAGTTTCTTTTTTTCAAGTATTAAGAATTCCAAAACACCTCTTAATATTATAAATTGGGAAATATAAACTGAATTCCTATCAAATCATGGTTTGGCAACCTCAAGTTTCATAATAAAAGTTTCTTCACACTAAAATACAAAGATTCCTGGTGTACTACTCTTTACTTTATATGGAAATTTGGTCTTTGTATCTAAATATTAAAGTGTTGCCGTGTACACACAAACATAAAAAAAAAATATAGTAGAATGTCTTAGCTTCTGTGCTTAATTTCTAGCATCGTATACAAAATTTAGTTATTTCATTTTGAAATGGCGAGGGTTTTGTAGGCATTGGGAGAAAGTTAAAATCTGCCAATAATAGACATTTTCGAAATAAAAAATAATGCTAACTTTTCGTTTACAGTTAAAATTTAGTAAAATATCTATCTACAAATAAGCCTATAAAAAATAATTGTAGGGTTGGTATAGTGAATTACTATACATTGCATCGCATGAAGCCATAATTAAAGCAATATTTACTTGCACATGCTATAAAAGAAATAAATTACCTTTCAAATATGGTTAAAGACCTGAAACAAAGATACTACATGATGTCTTGCTTGTGGAATGGCGACAAGATGACTAAAATTACACAATTATATTAGTACAATAATAACAAATACGATCGATTCATTTTACTGAGCTGGCATCTTAATATTGCACAAATACATTACACAGTGCTTATAATTTCGCATACCCAGTCTCTCTTTATGCATTGTTTGATGATTGATTAGTTGAAATAGACCAAGAAAATAGTTAAAACAGATAGCATAAATATGTGCAGCTATCTATTTAGGATCATAAAGTATTTCCTCACATAATAGAAAGGATAAGAGGAGATAGCACGTATTTCTTCTTGAAACATAAAAAAGTAAACAAGGATTTTCATTTTTATTCTACTAAGCTTCAAAATTTACCTTAGAAACTCTTATCCGAGTACAGTTCTACAGGAATAAATATAGTGGCATCCTTGATGCCTGCAACAAAAAATATTTCAGCTAATTACTCATTTAAAATGACCAAAGCCTTTAATCCGTCAAAAGATAAAGGAGACAAAAAAATATTAAAAATAAAGAGCACTTTAATGGAATTCAGCATACACTCACAACTCATTTATAAAGACCACAACCTCTCATGTATCAAAGATAATGGATACTAAACAAAAAATGATTCAACCTAGAGCTAACAGTAAGTACTTTTCTTCTTTCTCATGATTCGAGAGCTTAGTCCATATCATTTCAGGATGATATGTCAATTAAACATTACTGTGGACAAAACTAACAGTTGGCTAAATTTAAACGTTTGTTAAATGTTGTCTGATTAAAATCTCCATACGGTTAGTGTTTTCAACCATGTCACTACAGTATTGATGAACGAATTCCTCATATCAACATGTTCATATTCAACTTAATTAATGAGTTAGTTCCGGAATTTGTCACATGTGTATCTTAGAAATTCAACTAAAAGTCATTATATGATGTTTAATAGCCCGATGAGGTTAGACTTGTAGCAAAGTATATGCCACACCTCTAGACAACATTACACCATAAGATATTAGAAGAAGTTTAATAACCCATGAGGTTAGACTTGTAGCAAGGTATATGACACACCTTTAAACATCATTACACCATAAGACATTAGAAGAAGTCATCAAAGGTTTCATTAGCAAATTTAACATATTTAACAACCTATAATATAGGTTCAATGTACAAAAAAATAGAGAACAAGAAAATACAAAAGAAAAAAAGAAAGCAAACAAGCAATAGAGGTATTCCTAAATAAATACATTAGAACAAAATCAAGGAAAGCAGCATTGATGCAATATGAATTGCCAGTACAATTATTGATCGTTCTAGTAAGCCACACTAATGAAAATATACCTACCTCTAAGATGCAGGATATCACTTGTTTTGATGGTAGCATAATGATACACCAAGTGCATGGGAAATGTAAATCCTGTAAATACAAAGATTAGTTAAAAATATTCATATGCACATTCATATAATACTAAAAGATAGAAGAACACATGCCAATAAATATTCATATCTTTGCATAGATTACAGAAATTATGATGCTCAACTATACCACATCTATTAACTGCTCGTCATCAGAGCTCAAGTATCAACGAAACCCCTTTCATTCCATTTTGGATAAGATTTAAGCATGTCACATGTGCCCAATAAAGACTGAATTTTTATAGGGTTTAAATGAAAATATATGAGAAATATCCAGAGACTACAGACTTTAATTTCTAATCTAAGAATACTTTAAGGTGAGAATCCTAAAAATATTTACCACTAAATCAACTAAACAGCCTGAAGAATAGAAAAAAGCACCGAAGAAAGTTGAGAAACACTCCAAAATAGAAAGCTGACACTTATATGAAGCGAAAGAGAACTCTGAAGTTGAGCAATAAACGTATCACCATAGAAAAAGGGCTAAAAGGGATACCTGATGAGCAGCGGATGTTTGAAGAGTGACATGAAATTCAGCAGCATTTGTTTTCCTAAAATTCAGTCTTGCACAATACCAGATATTCTTTGCCTAATAGTAACAAAAATATTCGCAAAGCAATAAGAAATTCGATAAATTGCACATGACCTAGAAGCTATTTTGCCCAAAATAAGACCTTCACTAATTCTATATTTTTGGAATATGGAATGAACAAGGACATAGAAGAGAAAATGAACGGATATATTAAGAGACCAGTGTTTCAGAAAGCTCGGGAAAGTTCTAAAGTTTTGTGTCAGATATATTGTTAAGGAAATAAAGCAGTTTTACACCTAAAAGAATAATGGCAGAGCAAAATATCATTTATGCCCTTGGTTGACCATCAAGCCTTTTCTATATAATAGAGAGAAAAATATAGAAAAATAATGTAAAAATTGCACGGGGCGTCCCATTTGGTCTCCCCCATTTAACCTATACCATTTTTTTTTAACATTTTCTAATTTGTACCCACTTTTTAAATAACTTCAGCCTCATTTCTCCTCCACCTTGCTTTGCAACTCTTTTGAATCATATACAGGAGAATCTTAGCTAAGCAGAAGTTGTTTAAAGATACTACTCAATCACCATAAACAGACTTTATTTATATTAATGATTCTTACATGCTCTAGGCACAAAATATAACAATTCTCACATAAGCAGAGGCTGACATTCTATCATTGATTGTCTTTGATTTTTTTTTTCATATAAATTTATAAGAATTTTTATCCATTAGACTCTTCCTGCTTCTCTATACAGTCGAGCAGACATAACTAATGATAACTTCTTTTTGTTTTTCTTTGAGAAAACGGCACAAAGCTTTGGAACATTAAAGTTTGCTCGACAATTAAACGATCTTGTTCTACGGACTTTTGAAAGGGATAATGACAATCTCTTCAATATTAGTATCCAGGTTAACTAAATAACTTAAGATCTAGAGTTGAAGTTCGACAGTTACAAAACAAAAACTTCAGCTCTAGAGCTGAAGTTCGCCAGTTACAAAATAAAAATTTCAGCTCTAGAGCTGAAGTTCGCCAATTCTAACACAAAAACTTCAGCTCCTCTAGAGCTAAAGTTCGCCAGTTACAAAACAAAAACTTTAGCTCTAGAGCTGAAGTTCGTCAGTTACAAAACAAAAACTTCAGTTCTAGAGCTGAAGTTCGCCAGTTACAAAAACAAAAACTTCAGCTCCAGTTACAAAACAAAAACTTTAGCTCTAGAGCTGAAGTTTGCCAGTTACTAAACAAAAACTTCAACACATTTGGTTCTGCACACTTGCTACTTCAGGCCCATCTACTAGAATGCTGAAGTTTTGCGTGATTGCCTTTACTATTTCAGCTCCATATGCTGAAGTTATGCAAAAAAGTGGGTACGCTTGCAATTTGTTTTGCAAAGCGGGCACAAGTTAAGCGTGACACAAAAAGCGGGTGTAGATGCAAATTCCCCCAAAATAATACGGGCTAGCCAGTATGCGGACTGGTAATTGAAAAATAGCTAATGTTTGAAAATCATTAAAAATAGCTACTATTTTGCTGAAATACGGGAAGTTTCAGCATAATATGCTACTCCCTCTATTTCAATTTATGTGAACCCATTTGACTGGGCACGGAGTTTAAGAAAAGAGAGAAGACTTTTGATCTTGTGGTATAAAATGAGGCACATATATTTTGTGTGGCTATAAATCACTGTATAAAGGTAAATTGTTTCCAAATAAGGAAAGTGGTTATTCTTTTTGGCACGGACTAAAAAGGAAATAGGTTCACATAAATTGAAACGGAGGGAGTACATTATATATATGGAGCTATTGTGTAACCACTTCTAGTATATTATGTTTGAGCTCCAACACACAAAATGATCCAGTATAATATGCTAGATTATGGAGCTGCTCCGTATAAACTTCCAGCGTATTATATTGGAACTTCAGCATATAATAAAATTCCAGCACATTGTGTTGTAATCTTATATATAAAAAGTCGGGAGTTTTTTCGGATTTTTAAAGATATTTTTTTTTAGATTTTATCTTTATCAATCAAGTGATTGCGATGACTCAAGGTCGATAAAAAGCAGTACATCGTTATAGCAACACTCAGATTACGTACATTGACAATCACGACTTCAACCTGCATGGATGGTCAAGAATCCACATGTTCTTTTCTCTTGATCACTTATTCACTATATTCTAAACATAAAGAAAAAAAGGAACAAGAAATATAAACCAATCACGAGTAGAATTTTTTCACACAACGAATAATTTGGAAAAAGAAAAAAATAATGGTATGAGGAAGTGCCAAAGGACAAAGATATGGTTATTGGATTCAGATGTCAGTTGTTTTGATCAGAGAAGAAACGGTTGATTGAAGGCATGACTTGGGGTGGACGAGTGCGTAGGAACTTGCGAAGGCTGTGTTGTGCATATTTCTCTCCTTCTTCTTCATTTTCAAGTACTGCCATGCTACGATGAGCTTTCTTGATCCTGCATTACAATACAATTTTGAAAGAAATAATATTTGAAAATTTTGCTGTGAAATTAATAATGACTCAAGACACTGGTATGGTGAGATTTAATTTAATTAGTACCTGACATCAGGGTTTAAGAGAACATTTCTTGTCAGTTGAAAAACACACATTCCAGTAACAAATGTCATGGCCGCCATCAGTGGGTATACCTGCAGCAAATACCATTATATATATTTATTGTCACAAATGAGTTATGCTTGTAATGATAGATATTTAGTATTCACTTTTCTGTCATTGTTGAAATCTTCAGTGTTTGAAAATCAAAATAACTTTTCTTTTTTAAATTTTGTTTTACTTAAACTCTCATCATGAATTAAAGGGACAATCTTAAAACTATAAGTAGGGTGTACATATGTTGGGTTAGTTTGGATTTTTCAATTATCAAACCAAATCAATAATGTCGAGTTTTTTAATTTATAAACCAAATCAAACCAACAAAGTTGGGTTTTTCAATTTTTCTCGGGTTTTCGGTTTTTGATTTTTTCCCGGTAAAGTCTTCATAACATAAAAAGTAACTTGTGCTCCAAATATATCTGCTAAGTCTAAAATATAACTATATAATGTGTTTTCCAAGAAACTAACACAATAATATGAGATAAGTCATAGCATTATGCTAAAATATTCAATAATAAAAATAAAATAATAAAATTACATAAAATAAATATTGTTAATTAATAAGTCATAATGAAAACGAACATAATATGAAAATACTATATAGATCATGCTAAAATAAGTAACGCTAATAAATACTAATATTAATCACATAACTAAGCATTAAAGAAAAAGATAAACTAAGTTATGCATTTTCATTATAAACCAATGTGAAACTAAAATAATTATCCAACGCTATCGTCATTCCTAGTATTGAATTGAATTTCTTTTGTTAGCATTAGTATTGATTTGAACTTTGTTTAAGTTACTACATTTATGGGCTATAAAATTTATTTACCATTCAAGAATTTGAAGTCTAAATTCCAAAAAATACATTAAAAGATAAAACTGTGAAAAAGTTTAAGAAATATTTATAAATTACTTTACAATAGATATTTATATGTATAAAATATTTTTAAAAATTATATAAATATACTATCGGGTTGGTTTGGTTTCGGTATGAATTTTTTTTATTAAAACCAAATTAATTATGGTCTGATTTTATTTTCCAATACCAAATCACATCAAATTTTTTTGGTTTGACTCGTATTTTCAATTTGGTGTGATTTATCGGTTTTCTTTATACATCACTCCTGATTATAAGTTTGCTAATGGCTTGTCTATTCACAGTTAGTGTAACTAATGCTTAATGAGAAACTGACAGAATAAGTATAACAATATTTTTTCATATATAACTGTTATACTCAATGGACTAAAGTAAAAAAAATATAATGCATTCAGTACTAAACTATAGATGTAATTCAAGCATTACCTCGGGTCTCATCCAACGCCCCATTTGGTGTGGTGTATCCTTTTATCAATTGCTTGATGCCGCGACTTATAAAAGAAAGAATAAATCTTTCTTCAATTTTTTGGATAGTATAATTCAAGATCTGTATGTTGAAGGTAGATATGGTGTTTTTCTCTTGTATTTCCTTCATTTATATAGCACCATTAGCTAGTCCACCATGTATTAATTAGTATACCATTGGAAAATTGGAAAGAGATGATATTGGCTGGATTTTGGTTGCTTCCACCAATCCTCATATGACATTTTCAGTGGGCTGATAATAATAAGTTTTCATTTGGATAGCAATCAAACCAGGTGCTAGTACCTCTTGTTTTTGAGTTGACCTTATTTAGCCATCTAATTTCTTCTTGTACTTTTCTAGTCTTGATGACAATTTTAGGTTTTAAAAATTGCTCAAGTACTTTTATGGTTCTTAAAACTGAAAAGACTGCCGATTAAAAAATTAGTTTCAGCGTGAAATTCAAGCAGATCAATCTTACAATCCATTTGACCTTGAATTGACCATGAAAAAGGCAATTATTTCATTGAAATTTAAGAAAATCTATGGGTGCGTCGAAACAAGGGACTTGGTTAATAAGTCAAATACCAACGAATATAACTACACTTATTTCAACAATATTTTTAGTTGGCGTTTTACTGTAACAGATTTTTAATGTTTTTATTTATTTTTTCCTCTGATATTCCACGTACTTCAAATTAAACGCGTAAGAAAAGTAAAGTAAGTTTGCAATCACATTATAATCATGTAGTAATTAGTTAGTCTTGAAGAATCAGCATTCATATACTTTGAAAGTAATTCTATGTAAATCTAATAGATATCTTATATTGTTAGTTGTTGAATTAATGTCAAACATCACAATTAAATAATTCAAGTAGAGCATGATCGATCATACTAGATAATCTAATTTACTTGGGGTGAAACAATAATTATGAAAGAGTATGTGTACTTAATTCCTCCTTAGTTTCTCGAATTTAACCCCACTATATGTCCCAGTGTGAGCACCTAATTTTTGCCCCACATAGGAAATTATTTCTAAAAATCTCAAAGAAATAGCTTTTAATTATTTTATAGAATTTTAAGAATTTTTTTATATTTTAGTTGATTTATTTCGTATGTATTTGTGTTTGGTGCATCTTTAGAAGAATTTTAAATCTTAACAAAATAACAAAAATATTTTAATTTTTGCATTTTTAGATTTTAATGGCATAATTAATTGCATTTATAAAACACTAAAATATCAAAAATACATAGTAACTTTGCATATTTTTGTTAGCTAAAGGAATGTGACGACCCGACCCGATCCGTCGTCTCAAGTATTACCGCCCTGTTTCCCCCTTATTGTGTTGCTTTATGTCATCGTCAGTATTGGGTGCGTTAGAATTTAATTGGAGTAATTTTGATAAGAAATGAGACACTTAGTCTCTTTTAAGAAGACTTAAGTTGAAAAAGTCAATCGGATATTGACTTATGAGTTAGAGGGCTCGGAATTAAATTCTGATGGTTCGGTTAGCTCCGGAAGATGATTTAAAGCTTAGGAGCGCAATCGGAAGTAATTTTGGAGGTCCGGTGAAGAAGTTAGCCTATTTTGGCAAAGTTGGAATTTTGGCGAAATCCGGTTGATAGGTGAGATTTTGATCCGAGGGTCGGAATAGAATTCCGAGAGTTGCAGTAGCTTCGTTAGGTAATTTTGGACTTGTCTGCAAATTTTTAGGTCATTCGAACGTCGTTTGGTTAGGTTTTGGATCGAATGCGAGTTTTGAAAGAAGTTGAGAAATTTAGGCTTGAATCCGTCATGATTTGATGATTTTCGTGTTTAAGGATATGTTTTTAAGATTGGAACAAGTTCGTATCGTATTTTCGAGTAGGTTGGTGGTTTTGGTTGAGGTCCCGGGGGCCTCGGGGTTATTTCGGAAGGTTAAACGAGAATTTTTGAAGTTGTAGTAGGTCTGTCATTTGAAGCTTCTGGTATTTCCGCATCTGCGGAAAAAGGACCACATGAGCGGTTTCGCAGATGCGGCGGATTGATCGCAAAAGCGGTCCGGAGGAAGGTTTGGAGTTTCCGCAAAAGCGGAAGAATTTCGCAGGAGCGGACACCGCAGAAGCGGTGTTTGACCGCATAAGCGGTCCTGGGTTCTTAAGTTGAGACCGCATAAGCAGTCGAGGTAACCGCAGAAGCGGCTTCCGCAAAAGCGGCTTGAGACCGCAGAAGCGGTCGTGTGGGTTAAGTGAAACCGCAGAAGCGGTCTAAAGGCCGCAGAAGCGGTCCCGCAGAAGCGGTAGCGGGACCGCAGAAGCGAAAAGCACAGAAGG
>MU750830.1:203344-213976 GCA_026770625.1 Nicotiana glauca | reverse complement strand
TGCATTGCATTCATGCATTGGTTCTACTTGTACTACGTGGCATGGCATTTAGCACTCATACATTACTGGCATACATATATTATTTGCCTTGTTGACCAGATACACTGGTGGAAATTATTTAGGAGTGCTGAGCCAAAGGGGCTGACTTGAGTGCAAACTTGCACTGTTTGATGTTGTACCCAGGTATTGAACTGTTAATAATGAAAGAAGAGATGTTAAAAAGAGATTTCAAAAATCTACTTAGATATATTATAAAGGAATACCATGAAAGTGTACTGAAATCTAAAAATGTAATTCTGTATTTTATAGCACGAGATAATGCTTTGTATGGTTTTCTTTTCCTCAGCATTATTTACTTTTATTACTGGTGAGTTAGAAGTACTCACTCAACTCCCTGCACCATGTGTGCAGATTCAGGTACTTGGAAGCTTAGCTGAGCTAATTGCTGCTTCGGAGTGTTATTGGAGTGGTCGAGGTAGCTGCCTGGCGTCCGCAGGACCCGACTCTTCCCTCCTTTTTCCCCGTTGTTTGATTATTCCGCGTATATTCAGATTATGTAGATTTCTCAGCATTGTTATGCTACTCTGGTAGAGGCTCTTGATTCGTGACCCCAGATCTTTGGGAAGTTATGTTGTTCTGTGAGAATTTTTGGGATATTTTTATAACTATCAGTATAATTGGTTTATATCTATTAAGAATTTCTAATTAAATGATTTTGAGCTATAAGCTCGGGTTGAGAGCACATTTGGTCGGGCTTGCCTAGCCGTTGGGTTGGGCGCCATCGCGACCGGGTTTGGGGTCGTGACAAGGAATTAGTTAATTGTTAAAAAATATGTCATTAGGTTAATTTTGCAAATTAGTTGGAGTTAGGAGTGCTAAATAAATTGGTTGTATTTTGAAAATTAAAAGAAAGGAAAGAAAGAGGCTATTTGCCGGGGCAATTACATCAATACCCGCTTTTTATGCCACATTTTAATCTGTGCCCGCTTTGCAAAAAAAAATTACAAGCGTACCCACTTTTTCACATAACTTCAGCCCACGGGGCTGAAGTTTTTCTTTTGTACTGAAAAACTTCAGCTGAAGTTAACTTCAGCTTAAGTTTTTCAGTTATAAAATAAAAACTTAAGCATTTTTCCAGCTTAAGTTTTTCAGTTATAAAATAAAAACATAAGCATTTTTCCAGCTTAAGTTTTCCAGTTATAAAATAAAAACTTAAGCAGTTTTCAGCTTAAGTTTCCAGTTATAAAATAAAAACTTAAGCAGTTTTCCAGCTTAAGTTTTCCAGTTATAAAATAAAAACTTAAGCAGTTTTTCAGCTGAAGTTTTTCTTTTGTACTGGAAAACTTCAGCACTAGAGCTGAAGTTTTTGTCTTTGTAACCGGAAAACTTTAGCTCTACAGATGAAGTTTGCCAGTTATAAAATAAAAACTTCAGCTCTAGAGCTAAAGTTTTTGTTTAGTAACCCAGAAACTTCAGCTCTAGAGCTTAAGTTTTCAAGTTATAAAATAAAAACTTAAGCTCTAGAGCTTAAGTTTTCCAGCTTAAGTTTTCCAGTTATAAAATAAAAACTTAAGCAGTTTTCCAGCTTAAGTTTTTCAGTTATAAAATAAAAACTTAAGGAGCTGAAGTTTTTGTTTAGTAACCGGAATACTTCAGCTCTAGAGCTGAAATTTCCTAGTTATAAAATAAAAACTTCAGCTCTAGAGTTGAAGTTTTTGTTTAGTAACTCGAAAACTTCAGCTGTCAAAGGGAAGCTGAAGTTTTTTAAAAAGTGGGTACGGATGCAAACAAAAAGACAAAGCGGCTACAGGTTAAAAGGGGGTGCCCAAATAGGGCGCCCCGTGCAATTTTTACCTATTTGCCTTGTCTTCAAATTGGCCCAATTACCTACCTAGCCCAAATCCTCTCTTCATTAATTTACCGCCATCTCTCATTCTCACACACACAAGAGGTGGAGGTCCTCATTTTGAAAACCCTAACTTCCGTTTCCTTCTTAACCTAGCTGCTCTTTCCCATCCCCATTTCAGAGAATAGACCTTCCTCTGAACAAAAACTTAGCCTCCCTATCTCCCTCTTCACCTCTCAGTCAGCCACTCGCCTCTCTCTAGCTCAAACACACAAACACACTAGCCTTCATGCAAAAACAACATGCAACTAAAAAAGCAGATCTAAAAAAAAAAAAAAAAGAGTTTCGAACAAAAATTTGAAAAAAAAACATAACAAGAGCTTCAGCTTCTTTCGGGTTTGGCATCGATTCTCTAGGTTTGCTGAGGAGTTTCGCTTTTGTTCCTTTTTCTCTACTGGTGTTTGAACTTTAATCCTCTATTTGAGTGAAAAATTGATTGAAAATAAAATTAAAAAAAAAGCGAAAAATAAAAGAAAAAAGAGAATGCCAAAAATAAAAGACCAACAGAAACAAAATAAGAAAGTCAAGAGTGATTAAAGAGAGGAAGAAATGAAAAAAAAAAGATACAAAGTGAAAAATGGTTAGTTAAGGCCGGGATAAAACATGCAACCGTTCAAACACATGGTAGAAGCGTTTAACTATTCAGGTGCATTGCATCCTAACGTGTGATTTCCTATCTGTTAAGCGTCTCAAAACTAACAAGGTTGCTCGGCGTGCAAATTAGCCATCTTCTGCTCACGTGGTTGGTTTTGTTGGTAATCTCGCTTCCCATCCTTACTTCACAAGATCCAAAGGAATGTTCCTATGGCCTCCGAAAGTCATCTACCAATTATCGATCCCGAGCATAGCCCAGCACCAGCTATTCCACAACCAGAATCATCAGTTGCTAAAGAGAATAGGATATTGCGTCTCTGCATATTGGAAATAAGGGACGCCTGGTCTAATATTAGGGAACCGCCAAGTGCAATCCCTGGGTTCCCTAAGTTGATCCCTAGATTAGGTGGGGCTGCCAACTGTCATGTCCCGACCTCGGGAGGTACGACCGGCACTCAATCGAGTGAACCCAACTCAGCAAGACTTTTTAATACTTTCTACCCAACTCAATATTGTTAAGGGAACCATGTTTTCGTTCATTTAGACAACAGTAGAGATCGTACATTCAACAGTGTTAGTTCATTCTTACATCACAAATCTTAAATCATGGCTAAGTTTCCAAGATGTCATACAATTATAGTTTAGAAGAACTAGAGTATAGAGTTACAACACAGTTCATTGACCCATCCAACATCCGTGCATAACCCATACGAACGTTTACAGAGCCTCTACGGATGCAAAAGACAATTATGACAATGCCAGTAATAAGGCCCCAACTATACCTCAAAAGTGGAAGTCTACAACAAAATATGTACAACATAACCTCTTGAAGGAGAAAGGGGGTTCACCAAGACTTCGAAAGGAGAACACTCCGCTACGCGCGATCGACACTGTCCACTATAGAGCCACATACATTCATTTAGAAATGTAGCACCCCCGGCAAAAGGGATGTTAGTACTATAGAATAGTATTAGTATGTATAACTAAACACCATCTAGTTAGAATGAACGTTCATACAAGAATAAGAAAATCACAAGTATGACTCAAAAACTTTAAACGATCACCACATCATCAAATAAATGAATCATATAATTTTCACACAATTTTTCCATAGCTTTTAGTTTGGGTCATTTCATATTGTTCATCATTGTTCGCAATACCACCGTTATCTTGAGCGGAGTCCGATCTCGATCCGATCGGCCAGGTTTCCTCATTTGAGACATAACCTCAATCACAATCTCATTTTCCTTTTTCGGAATTCAATATCAGCACAATACCACCATGTGTGCAGTATGACATCCGATCACGGCCCGATCCGCTAGGTCGCCTTACCAGGCATTGTTCCTTTCTTAATAATCATCTCGTTTCAATCTTTATTTCACATATATCAATTCATAGGCACTTGGGTCCACAATTATCACATCATTCTTGGTACTAGGCCACATTTCACTCATTTCCAATTTCAATGTTAGCTTTGCAATTTAGGATAATAGGTGCACCCAAAAGCAATTTAAGTTGAAAATATAAATAAGATTTCACATAGATGGCATAACACAACAATCGCAGTTTCAATCTTGATGGAAGGTCTAGGCATTTCAATACATGATTCATACTCTTCGCACCTTTTCAAGTTATCAAGAATAGCACATTGATCATATTGATACACACATTTCACGTATATAAGGTTGCAACACCAATTCATGTGAAATTAACAATCAATAAAAAACTCCAACTTTAATCTTACCGCATTTACACAAACACCAACGGAGCTCAATTTCTAAAAAGAAGGGGTCTTAGCCACATATACCTCAATAGAGCTTTCCTTAAATTCTTACAAAGTTCCAGGACTCTTAGCAACTTCAATCTATTTTATAGGAATTACAAATTGAACCAAAAAATATAGACATGATTAAGATTCTAGCTCATTTAAGCATATTATCAAGCACTAAGTGTGCATTGTGATTTTTGGCCCCTTTTGTGAGAGATTTTTATCATCTTACACCCCAATTGCTATCTTTTTAACTCACAACCTCCCCATACTCTATTTTCACTTATGCATGCAAGATTATCAACCCTTATACCCATGAACCCACTTGCTAATCACTTATTTTAATAGAAATTTAGAAATCGTCAATTAGGGCACAAGTTCTTACCTCTTAGGGTGAAGACCTAGTAATTTCATTTGACAATCTTCAAGGATTTGGGGCAAGAATTGAGTTGAAGCTTGTTGGTTATTACTTTCTCCCTCTAGAACTCGTGCTCTCACTCTAAATATTGTAAAATAACAAAAAATGGGTCTAATGGGGTATTTTTAATGTAATGGAGTCGGGTTTAAAAAGCTAGGAAATAGGAGCCCCAACTCAATCTGCGATCGCATAATGGACATGCAGCCCGTAAAATGGACCACAAAAATGGCTTCAAAAACCTGAACAAACTGCCTGAGTATGCGACAGGAATGCGGTCTGCATACTTGTTCTGCTGTCGCATAATACACCCAGAACTGCCCCTCGCAAAATTCCAAAGGGATTATGCAATGACTATGTGGCCCTCAAATTGGTTATGCGATCGTATAATGGTCCGCATAGTTGACCTCAAAATTACTATCAAACTATCTAACTCTGCGACAACTATGCGATCCACATAGCTATTATGCGACCACATAATGGACCGCATAAACGCACTTTTCTGGAAAATATTTTTCCTTAACATTTTAGTACATAGATCAGTACAAAGGATCCGAATAACACATATTCCTAACTTGGCACTACGAGCTTTTAGGTTTTTGAGTAGAAATTTTCATCGGGCCTTACATCAATGTCCCTATGTCCAACCTGTTTACCTTATGCGGGTTCCCTCTAATGTTATTTAACGGTCCTAGACTGCCTTCTGTAGTTTTCCCCCAGGCGTCGGCTTCAAAGGCACTGCCAGCATTGTTCTCTGTAGCACCAGCCTGCACCACAACACAGCCAACTTTAGCATGACTATATGTTGAGCCTCCAACGTTCTCCTTTCAGGGTCCACCATTTCAACCAGAAATAACATATGTAACCCCGTACTCCTTTACTCAACCTCCCAATATGATTTCTCGGTGAAGTAAGAAAAGGTTGTCAAGAATCCCGAGCAAGAGGAAATGGCTCAGAAGATGACGAGCTTGGAATAGAGTCTGAAAAACATGCAAGGTATGAGTGGCCAGAAGAGTGTCTTTTACTCCAACCTTTGTATGTTTCCCCATGTTCACTTGCCGGCTGGTTTCAAAATGCCAAAATTTGAAAAGTACAATGGGCATGGAGACCCTATCGCTCATCTAAAGTGATACTTTAACTAGCTAAGGGGTGTTGGTGGAAAAGAGGAGCTACTAATGGCCTATTTTGGAGAAAGCCTCACCGTAATCACTTCTGAGTGGTATATGGATCAAGAAATTACCCATTGGCATGTGTGGGATGATCTGGCCCGGGATTTTGTCCGCCAGTTCAAGTATAATGTCGACATCGCTCCCGACAGGAACTCTTTGTCCAATTTAAAAAAGAAAACCGTGAAAAGCTTCCGCGAATATGCGGTCAAATGGCGTGTGCAAGCTTCCAGGGTAGAGCCTCCAATGGACAAAGTAGAAATGTTTGCAGTCTTTCTACAGGCCTAAGAGGCGGACTACTTCTAGAACATGATGTCCGCTATGGGTACGCCTTTCGCTGAGGCTATCAAAATTGGGGAAATTGTTGAAAACGGTTTAAAAATAGTTCGAATCTTAGGTCATACAGCTTTTAAGGCCACATCACAAGCTGCTTAGAATGGTTCGTCGGGTTTGATAAACAGAAATGGGAGAGAAGAATGAGCCATGATGGCTTCAAGCTCGAGGAGGGCCCTCAAGTCATTCAGCCAATCATATGTGCTTCCTAAGGTTGCACAACACTATTATCCATATCAAGATGCTGCTTATGTTGTGGCACCACCTCCCTATGCGGTGATGAACGCACAACCTTACATGCGGCCACCATATTATACACAAAACCAAGATCTACATCCTAGAAATGCCCATCCTTACCAAGCTCTATATAATCCCCAAACAAATTTTCCCCAAAACAATCATCACCCAAGTGATCCCCTCAGAAGGAATCAGTTCACCCCTATTGGTGAATCGTATTCAAGCTTGTTCCAAAAGCTATTTAGGCTAGGTTTGCGGCAGCTAGTGGCCCCGAACCGGCCGAACCCTGAGTCCCCCTTGCACCGAGCTGATGCTAGATGTGAATACCACTCTGGAGCAGTGGGACATAATACTGAAGTATGTAGGAATTTTAAAAGAGTAGTGAAAGACCTCATTGAGGTCCAGGCAATAGTATCTAGGGATGAAGAGGACCCTAATATGATGAACAACCCTCTACCTACTCACATGAACGGGCCAGTAGTCATAATGATTTGTGAAGATGAGGAATTTGATCCGGCGTTGAAGGCCATGCAGCCATTATCGAGATAGAAGAAAAGCCAAAAAATGGTCACCAAGCCTGAAAGTTCCCCATCAAACGGGAGTCTCGGTAGCCAGTCATTCTATCCTTTCTGCGTCTGGATTATCTCAGGGTGTGATCCGGATGTTTTACTATATTATCTTACTTTTCAATGTAAACCCTTATATCTTTTTTATATAAAAAAAAAACAAAAATCAAATGAAATTAATATTTCATTGTCAAAGAATGTCACTTTTATTAATCTTGTCAATTTCTCTATTCTCTTTTCAGTTTTATTAATGAAGATTTTAATGATATGACATGCTTGCGGACTTCATGCCCAGATCCTAAAATACTGCCAGACTCCGAAATAATGAATCAAGAACTAGAATGCAATGAAAATGTGTTTAAGGAAATAAAACAAAGAATCGGAATAGCCAAAGGAAAATTGGCTCTAGATTGAAAAGATCCATACATGGTAACGCGAGTACTGCCAAAAGAGAGCGTTGTACCTGGAAAACATAAAAAGAAATGTCCCTGAAATAATTGTCAATGCAGGTGCAGTCAAAAGGTATTATTTTTTATCCTCTATATAGCATTAATGCTCTGATTGGGATGAAGAAGACTTTCATTCTCACTAACCATATACTATCAACCCTTTGCAAACCCTTTGAACCAGTTACTCTTCTTTGATTACCCTCTTTGGAACCCGAAAGTATTATTGAAAAAAATGAATGAAAATGAAAAAAAGGAAAAAAAGGCAAACAGAAATGTTACACCCCATGTTCCGTACGTGGAAGTACGCCATTAGTAAATTGATATAAGCTCGGAAAAGAGATGTTGCATTCCGCATGTACGTTAAAGTTTCGTCGTAAGTTAATCGACGTAAGTTCGGGAGTGAGATTATTTTGGTATTACAAGTATTACGCTATTTCAAATAAGTGATAAGTAAATTCGTGAAGGTGAGAGGGTAAGCAAATTGAATAAAATGAATTTCGTCGAAGTTTGATATTTTGAGATAAAATACCTTTCGAGCTATAATACCCGATATTTTGGGACCAGTGCCATACACGGTACCACATGACCATAATAGTAAGGTATACAAAGTGTGTTAAAAGTAAGTAGTATTTTAAGTAATTTGAAATAATTTCTAATTATGTGACTAATTGGGTAATTATTGGTTAATGAGGGATTAACAAATTAATTAAGGAATTAATTAAGATATTATTGGATAAGAATTGACACCCCAAACGTGGCATCCCACAAAGTCATAACATATGACTCTTAAATCATTCTTCATGGTGGTATTTTAAGAGAGTTAGGTGGCCAACTAAGCCACAAAGTATGGCCCACTCCCAAAGGTTAAGTAAACCTTTCTAATTCATTTTTTGAATCTCTACAATAATAAAGGAAGCTTCAGCAACTCATTCAAAATGTTATCAACGTGACTTTGCTACAAAAAATTATATGAGACTACGTGATGTTATAGCAACGGGATTTTGCGATTCTAAAGGAGTATGGTGCAATATTTCTCAAAGAATATCATACGAATTATTTTTTACTTCAATCCGCGTTATGTATTTTGTCGCAGTTGACGTGTGTTAGAGGGATTGTCAAAAGAATAGGCTCAGGTATGTTAAGGCTATCTCTTCTTTCTTTTTGGCATGATCTATATGATACAAACGAAACGAGCAAATGCACAACTTCTATAAATGACTCAATTCATAGAAATTTTAGAGATGCTTATATTCTTGATTCCCCATATTAATTATTATTCTATCATCTGTCCATGGGTCTTAGAAAATACGTAAGTTGATAAAGTCTATTTCATGATATTAATTATAGGCATAATGGTCTTATGACACTCAAAAAGATTTTATTGACATACTTTTCATGCATTGCATTCATTTATATTGACCCATAACCAGATGGCATTATATATGTGTATATATGTATATTATAGGTATATGGGATATGGGAAACATATATGACATTATATATGCACCACCACCTAATTAGCTGGTATACGTTGATAATTTGTCCACAGTGATCGAGATGATATAATAGGATACCTTCAGGGGCTTGATGATGTGATGAATGCATATACCCATGCAACGTATGACATTTATACGCATATGCATTGCATTATAATATTAAATTTTTCACAAACCTATTCAGATATACATGTTGAGTATTTTACTCCATGTTTCTCTCATGTATATTTTATTGATTTTCATTACTTACATACTCACTACATTATTTATACTAACGTCCCTTTAGCCTGAGACGCTGCATTTCATGCCATCAGGTCCCAATTGACTAGTTGAGAGTTCTTCAAGTAGGGTATCAGCTCAGAAGAAGATGTTAGTGCGCCCCATGTGCTCTAGAGTTGCTTATTTGGTTGGTATGATTTAGACATGTATTAATTGGTATGTCATGGCCCTATCCCGGCCTTATGACGTTTATTTGCTATTAGAGGCTTGTAGACATATGTCATGTATTTGGTTCATCAAAATATTCATTTGAATAACCAACACCATCATCATATTGATCACAATTCCCTTGAGATTGTTGCCCTATTTGCCTTCTCTTAATCATATTTACTCCTTCCATGGCATTAACTTGGCAAGGGTTTTGGACTTGTTGCAATTGCGCCTTCGCCAATTGATTCATAGTAGTAGTAAGCTCGGCAATAGCTTGACCGTGATCATGCAATTTATTGTGCAAATGGATGACCGTTTAAGAGTTCTTCAAGTAGGGTATCAGCTCAGAGGAAGATGTTAGTGCGCCCTATTTGCTCCGGAGTTGCTTATTCGGTTGGTATGATTTAGACATGTATTGTTTGGTATGTCCGGGCCCTGTCCCGGCCTTATGATGCTTATTTGCTCTTAGAGGCTTGTAAACATATGTCATGTATTTGGTTCATCAAAACACTCATTTTAATAACCACCACCATCATCATATTGATCACAATTCCCTTGAGATTGTTGCCCTCTTTGCCTTCTCTTAATCATATTTACTCCTTCCATGGCATTAACTTGGAAAGGGTTTTGGACTTGTTGCAATTGCGCCTTCGCCAATTGATTCATAGTAGTAGTAAGCTCGTCAATAGCTTGACCATGATCATGCAATTCATTGTGCAAATGGATGACCATGGGATCACCTTGGGGCACATTCGCTCTACTTTGCCATACCGAAGAAGTGTCGGCCATTTCATCCAAAATATCACAAGCTTCATTGTATGGAAGCTTCATTAAGTTGACTCTGGCCAATTGGTTCACAATTCATTGATTAGCGGTGTTGATACCCCGATAAAAGGTTTGTTGAATCATCACTTTGGTCATATCGTTATTAGGGCACTCTTACACCATAGTTCTAAACCGCTCACATATCTCATGTAAAGGTTCCGTTGGTTCTTGCTTGAATGCTAAGATCTCATCTCAAAGTGCCGCCATATGCCCGGGTGAGAAGAACTTAGCAATAAATTTATCCCTAACGCATTCGAAGTTGTGATGGAATGATTGGGGAGTCTCTCTAACCAATCCAATGCTTTCCCCCGAAGTGAGAACGGGAAAAGTCTCAACCTAAGCGCATCTTTGGACACATCGTTTGCTTGCTCCCCAAACATGTATCTACAAACCCCTTGAGATGCTTGTAGGCATTTTGATCGGAGGCGCCCGTAAAATACCCTCTTTG
>MU750830.1:157785-192628 GCA_026770625.1 Nicotiana glauca | reverse complement strand
CCCCCCCCCCCCGCTCGTTGACAATGATCACATCTTTTCACTAGATCACTTGCATATTTGAACAAGGTTGGGCAATAAAAGCCACAACTCAAAACTTTCGAAGCCGTCCTCACCCCGCCATGATGGCTACCATAGGGTGAGGAATAACAAGCCTCCAAAATACTCAATTGTTCTTCTTCCAGGTCACACCGTCGAATCACACCATCCGTGCAAATCTTGAACAAATATGGCTTGTCCCAATAAAAATCCAAGCTATCCCGCTTGAGCTTCTTCCTTTGGTTAGAACAGAGCTCATACGGGATTATTCTGGTCACAAGATAATTGGCCACATCGGCAAATCACAGCATATCATGCATTGACACCGCGAGGAGTTGTTCATCGGGAAATGAATCATTGATCTAAAGGCCATCACAAGGCCTCCCCTCCTCCTCCAAACGGGACAAGTGGTCTGCCACTTTATTCTCGCTACCTTTTCGGTCCACAATTTCTAGATCAAACTCTTTAAGAAGTAGCACCCATCTCATCAATCTAGCATTCGAGTCTTTCTTTGTCATCAAATACCTAAGGGCGGCATGATCGGTGTACACAATGACTTTAGCCCCCATAAGGTAAGGTCGGAACTTTTCCATTGCAAAAACTATGGCCAACAACTCTTTCTCGGTCATTATGTAGTTCCTTTGAGCTTCATTCATGGTCTTGCTTGCGTAGTACACCGGATGAAACATCTTGTTGATCCTTTGGCCCAAAACATCCCCAACCGTAACGTCACTAGCATCACACATGAGCTCAAAAGGGAAGCTCCAATTTGGTACGATAATGATGGGGGTAGTGGTCAAGTTGTGTTTAAGAAGCTCAAAAGCCTCAATGAACTTCTCATCAAAGACAAATTTAGCATCCTTTTCTAGCAACTTGCACAAAGGGTTAACTACCTTAGAAAAATCTTTAATGAACCTTCGGTAGAAACCCGCATGCCTAAGAAAACACCTCACCCCTTTGACAGAAGTAGGGGGAGGAAGCCTTGAAATCACCTCTATCTTGGATTTATCAACTTCAATTCCTCGCTTTGAAATTTTGTGACCCAACACAATACCTTCTTCTACCATGAAATGATATTTTTCCCAATTGAGAACGAGATTAGTTTGTTCACATCGGGCCAAGATTCTATCCAAATTTCCCAAGAATTCTTCAAAAATCACCAGCCACACTAAAATATCCACAAATACCTCCAATATTTCTTCCACCATGTTGGTAAAAATAGCCATCATGCAACGTTGGAAGGTCGCCGGAGCGTTGCACAACCCGATGGCATCCGGGAGAAAGCAAATGTACCATATGGGCATGTGAAAGTGGTCTTCGCTTGGTCCTCCAGGGCAATTAAGATTTGATTATAGCTTGAATATCCATCCAAAAAGCAATAGAAAGCACACACTGCAAGGCGATCAAGCATTTGATAGAGGAATGGCAAGGGAAAATGATCCTTGTGGGTCACTTTATTTAGCTTCTGGTAGTCCATACAAACTCTCCACCCAGTAATGGTTCGAGTGTGAATAAGCTCATTGTTTTCATTTGTCACCATATTCATCCCACCTTTCTTCGGCATACATTGCACAGGAGAATTCCATGAGCTATCCGAGATTGGATACACCACACCCACATCAAGCCACTTGATCACTTCTTTCTTCACTATCTCTTGCATTGCCTCATCCTTTGATGTTCTAAGTAAGGCCTTGCATCACCATACAAGATAATTTTATGCATGAAAAATGCGGGGCTTATTCCCCGAATGTCCACCAGAGTCCATGCAATTTCCCTTTTTCGCTTTTGAAGCACCTCCAAAGTGGCCTCAACCTGCATGTTAGTAAGGCAAGAAGAAAGAATAACTAGTAGAATTGAATTAGAGCTCAAGAATTCATACTTGAGGTGTGGAGGAAGTGGCTTCAACTCCAACAACAGTGGCTCCTCAATTGATGGTTTTGTGGGTGGAGTTTTTTGGTTTTCAAGATCTAAAGACAATTTTCTTGGCTCATAGGAATAAGAGCCCATACCATGCAGAGCATTTGCACACTCCACTCTACTAGCATCATCATCAACATCAAGATTAGAAGCACGACCTCATGGGGATCCTCCATATTAATCATTGAACTTGTGTCATCTACTATCACAACTGTGACAATGTCCACAAATGAGCACACCTCAATGCTATTGGGTTGCTTCATGGATTTGCAAACATGGAAGACGACCTTCTCATCTCCCACTCGGAAAGTTAGCTCACCCGCTTCAACATCAACCAATGCCTTCCCCGTTGCAAGGAAAGGTCTTCCTAGAATAATTGGGACTTCAAAGTCCACTTCATAATCCAAATTGACAAAGTCGACTGACAATATAAACTTGTCCACTCGGACAAGCACATCATCAATTATGCCCAAAGGTCGCTTCATCGATCGATCTGCCATTTGAAGTCTCATTGAGGTTGTCCTAGGTTTCCCAATTCCCAAAGTCTTAAAGATTGAATAAGGCATCAAATTTATGCTAGCCCCCAAGTCACAAAGGGCCTTGGCAAAATCCGCACTACCGATAGTGCAAGGGTTAGTGAAAGCTCTGGGGTCTTCAAGTTTTGGGGCCATATAATGAACGATAGCACTCACTTGATGAGTGATCTTAATTGTTTCACACTCTATCGACCTCTTTTTTGTCACCAAATCCATCATAAATTTTTCATAGCCCGGCATTTGTTCAAGGGCTTCCACCAAATACACATTGATTGTAAGGCTCTTCATCATTTCAATGAACTTTTTGAATTGGTTTTCACTCTTTTGCTTTGCTAACCTTTGAGGATAAGGCGGATGTGGCTTAGGGAAAGGTGACTTAGCTTTAGGCACCACTGGGCTCGGGCATGTCAATCACGTGTTCCCTAGACGGGTTCACGACATCTTGAATTTCTACCTCGGCCTCATCAATATCTATCCTCACTTTATTGTTCATATTGTTCTCAACCACATCTTCAACTATCAAAGGACTCACATCTTCTTGGAACCCAACATCATCATCTACAACTTGCTTTTCTTTCAAGGCATTCACATCACCGCCTCTCCTGCTTCTTGTTGTAACTGCCATCACATGATTGTTCCCACCCTTTGGGTTCACCACCGTATCACTTGGTAGAGCACCCTTAAGGCGAGTATTTAACATTTGAAAGATTTGGCCAATTTTCACCTCCAAATTCCGGATAGAGGTATTGTGGGAAGCCAATTAAGCATCGAAATCTTGGTTCTTCTTCATCATTTGTTCGAACATGATTTCTATTCTTCCCATATCATTACCCGAAGAACTATACCCTTGAGATTGAAACGGAGGCAGATTGTTCGGTTGTTGTTACATGGGGGGGCCTTTGAAAGCCTTGCCCCCGGTTGCCTTGGTTTCCATTGTTGTTCCACCCGCCTTGACCATTGTTGTTCCAATTATTGGTATTACCATTCCAATTCCTTTGGTTGCCTTGATTGTTGTTCCCCCAATTACCACCTTGGTTGTTGTTGGTACAATTACCACCCTTTTATTGTTGATTTCCCCAATTTCCTTGGGGTCGCTGTCGACGCCCCCCCCCCCCCCAAAAAGGAGCGAAATCGGGTTTATGAAATTATGGACAAAACAACTCTTATTCCCTTTTGAGGAATCGGGTTATGGATTTTAAAGAGTCACCACCTAATGATTATAGTGCATTAGGACACTTAAAGAAAAGAAGAAGATTTTGAAGGAATACCAGAGTTTGGGTAAGGGCTTGAGATTATCTCGAGGGTAAGGTATTAGGCACCCCTCAAGATCCACTAGTGTAGTTCCCGGCCGTGCTTAATTGTGACTTTAAGAAGAGTAGGAATAAACAAGCAAAGTTTGCACATAGGAAGTATAAACAAGTTGAAAATTTTGAAAGAAGAAAGACACAAGTGATTTTGAAAAATGAGAAAGCTTAGTTGAAGAAAACATTAGTTTAAGAAAACATCAATAAATAAATAAAGAGAAAAATGGGTCCTAGGTTTAAATATAATATGGATCACTTTGGTGCAATACCCAGCAATCATTCTCACACGAGATATTAACGCACCAGTCATCATATCCATATTCTACCCTTCCCACCCCGTTAAGGTATTTAAGCGCGATTAGTCTCGTTTACTTATTGCATGCTAGTACCCGTCCCAACCACCTATCAGTCCCGGGGTATTAGGACTTCTAATCCTAAAGGGAAAGAAAGGGGCAGATGCATATATGGGGTTTAAAAGGACAAAATACTAGTTTCGACAACCAAAACAAATAACAAGTAAGGGGATTGACAAACAAACATGCAAGGCTCACATAAAACCCCGTAAGTCAGATAACACTTAGTTTTGCATGCCTTACACATACTGGTTTGGTCTTAAAATTAAAACTTAAGCAGCGGACGGACCAATTTAACACATAGAATTAGATAAAAGGTCTGCGTTAGGCAACTCGGATCCAATTGTTAGAAATTGGAGTATTTTAACGAATTATTGATTAAGGGCCTAATGCAGAAAAGTTTGGAAAAGCAGAAGCTTGGAAATTGTAGAAGTTCAGAAAGGTTTCAAAAATCAACAGAACTGTTTAAGGAAACGTACAGTAGAGTTTTCAGAAGTAAAGTGCTATAAAAGGAAGAGGGAGTTTGAAAACTATTTTGAAAGTAACTTCACGAATAAAATTTCAGACAGAGAGTTGGAAAAATGATTTTAGAGACAGAAATGCAAGTTTAGAAAGTTGAAGATAGGTTTGGACGAATTTTGTTGAAAACGTTGAAAATAATTGCCAGATTACTACTTATGTAACTTTAAGCGAACTTGAGATCCTATAGGCAGGATATCTACTTTGATTTTATTGACTCATTACTATTTTTAAGCATTTAAGGAAGGGGAGTATTGGATTACCCTACTGTTTGCCTATCTTTTATGCATTTCTATAGGCATGATTTCTATATGCTTGAATAAAAAAGAATGCAAAGCCTATAGACATGATTTCTAGATGATTTAAAGTATTAAACCTGTAGGCATGATATCTAAGTGGTCGAGTTCGAACATTAAAACCCTATAGGCATGATATCTAAATGATTATATTGCAACATGAATCCTATGAGCATGGTATCTACCCTTTAACATATGCAAAAAAATATAAACCCCTCCTATACCCTTTACTAATATACCCCCGAGTTCTTTTATACAAAATTATTACAGAACCAGAAGAAAGAAAGTAAAAAAAAAATTACATCACGGCCCACAGCTGGATCCAAGCTACCTAATGCAATCTCAATATCCAATAATATGTGTTTCACCAAATCCGGATTCCAGATTCCAAGGCCTTCTCTTATTCAGAGTGTTTCAAAGTTCCAATTAGCTTCAAGAGCCCAGGCAATACTTACACTCTGAAGAGTGAATATCGTAACAGAATAGTGCAAGTATGGAATTACCAGCCCTCAGGCATCCAAGTTCATAGGGAACTCCAGGGTCCCTAAGCAAGGCTTACCGGGGGGGGGGATAGAACTTAAGAACTAGGAGTAAGTGCAAAGTGAGGGAGGAACCACAGCAGGAGGTGGTCATACCCAGCCATGGTATAGACTGGCACACCCCTGACCCCTTGCTTAGATTCAAACAAATAAGAGCAGACTCTTAGAGAGTCAAACTCAGGTCTGAATGGTGATTAGGACACCACCAGACCCAAATTAGGGCTCAGCACATAAAGGGGAGAGGGAATGGTAAATCAATTGAGTAAAGACTCGGGGGAGTCTAATTCTGGATCACGGACAGCAATTGAAAGTGCTGCCATAATTCAGGACAATACTCACATACAAAGGGAATATGGGGAAGGGATTAAAAGCATAACAGATTGAAAACATAAAGAAAAAGTCATAACATGCTTGAATGTAATCACATAATGCAGGAAAGCATAAGTAAATACACAGGGAAAGAAGTGTAGAAGAGGAGGAGTGAACACATAATAAAGAGGGTGCTATTTAACTAGGAAAACACACCAGTTGCAAGTTTTAGAATAGCAGAATAGCAACAGCAAACAAATAGACAGGCAGTCAACAGGAACAAACTCAAGGAACTTCAACAAGTACTTGGGAGTTCAGAGGAACTCCAGGTGATTCAGACAGCAGGAGAGAAAGGAGCAGAGTGCTCAGTAGTAGTAGAGAAAATAGAGAGTAGTAGTAGTAGTAGAGAATAGAGAGTAAAGAGTAGAGTGTAGCAGTGTATTGCAAAGGTGCAGAAAGAATTTTTGAGAATTGTGTTCGAGTGATTGTGTAAAGCTATTTTTTAAAACTTTTTGTGTGTGTGTGTCCGTCCGTAAAAACTTGTGTGTGCTGTGAGCTTTTATAGTGCAAAAACGAGTAGACAAAAAGGCAATGAAATAAAATCTCAGTCAATCAAATAAAATCTTCCTTAGTCAAAGGGATTTGATTTCAATAGGGAGTGGTAATTAAGGAAGGGAAAACCTTTCAGAGTAACATAATAAAGGGCAAGTTCACACAGAATCTATTTAAGGTAGGAAACTATAGTACATGTTTTTTTGAAAGAATAAGGAAATAAAATAATCAAACAGTCAGAAATTCAAAACCTTGAATGAACTTAGTCAGGAAAATAGGGAAAAGGCTGAGTTGTAAAAATCAGTAGCAAATCAATTAAGCCTTAGTAAAAGGGGATTGAAATCAATCACAAGCTAATAGAATCAATTCAGAAGAAAACCCTCGTATATAAGCATGCTAACATCAAGCAAAGGAGAAGAGATCGGCATAAACAGTTTTTGAATCATAAGCAAAAGAAAAGCAGGTTTCCAATTTAGCATATGAACTCAACATGAGTTTGAGAGCCTAGGGTTTCTAGGGTAGAACCCTAAAACCAAAGGCTTGCAAGAATCACAGACACATGTAGCAATCAAAAGCAGTAGAGTGAAAGCTTGTAAAGAAAAAGTTTTAGGAAAACTAAAACTCAAACCAATTCAGAGAAGAGATGCCATAGGAGTTTAAGAAACAGTGAAAGAAGCAAGTTCGATAACCCAAATAGATTCAGTAAAAGTGAACACTTTTAGTAGGCAAGATAGGCGTATAAACATGCTTGTAGAAAAATCAGTAGAAGCAGTAATAAAACAAAGGCAGAGAGACATGCGTACTAAGAATCAAAAAAGAAAACCCCTCAAACATGGCATGAAAACATAGATTCACATAAAGAAAGAAGAAGAAAAATCGTTTTAGGATTTTGAAAACCCTAATTTGAACAGACTAATTTTAAAAGGAAAAATTAGGGGAAAATCGTTAAAAAGCTGAATAGAGCATAGACCTGCTACAGATCTAAGAAGATAAGGAAAGAAAACCTCGAATCAAGCTTTTTAGGGTTTCTCAGAAACCATAGAGACAAGAAGGACTGGAACGGTCAGGTCTCTGAACGAATCTAAACCATGGCTAAGTTTTTTAGAGCACGAACACACCGGAACAGAGCCGGAGAAGCCAGGAGAGCTCAGGTCAGCGGAGGACCTGAACATGTATGTTTAAGGTTGAGCTTGAAAGCTCGAACAATCATAGCTTGGGGTGAAAGGGGAGAGAATATAGGCCGTCCACGCCCTGAGAAGCCATGGACGCCGGTGTATTTTTGATTGGAGACGAAAGTGAGCTGCTAGGGTTCAGAGAGCGTTTGAGAGGAGAGGGGATTTGGGGCGGCTGATTTGGAGAAGTGATTAGGGTTAGGGGTAATTGGGGATTAAAAAAGGCAGGAATGGATGAGGGTCGTTGATCAAAATGATGAACGCCTAGGATTAAAGACGAAAATGGGCGGGTTGGACAAACGGGTAAAGGGATTGGGTTACAATGTAATTGGGTCACCTAATTGGGCTGAATTGAGGTTAAAACTTTGGGATCAAATGTGGTTAAAATTAAAATGGAAATGGGCTAGCTTTTAAATAGCCATTTTTCCGCTTTTTAATTAATTAAAATAGTTAAAAATAATTTTAAAACAAATTGAAAATACAGTACTAATTGATAACATATAAACATTAACTTAAAAATATCTGGAGCAATTTTATAGTTATAAAACGCGGTTAATTATAACATAGGCTATACTTTTAATTTTGAACAATTTAGCTTAAAAAATATTAAATAAATTTATAAAAATATGCAAAAATAACCTTAATTATATTTGGTGCAAATATAAGGGTGGAGAATAAATGGTTCACAAAAATGATAATTTGGGAATAATTATTGGGGTTTTACACTGTTAAAATAGACAATAACTTGATTCTAAAAAATCTTCAAAAATTAGGAAAAATACCAAAACTCTTGGGGATACTTATATATGCATATACATGCTATTTTGAAAGTATTTTGAGTATAAAAATGGTATCAACAGCTGCCCATCTTTACCCGAGGAGGATGAAAGAGTTATCGCGTAAAGATAAGATGGCCAATTTTGACAGAAATCGGCGATTGCAAAAGAATTTGACCGCGCTCTGGTTTCTAAGCTGCCTACATATCCCTGGTTTTACAGGAATCAGGCCATATGTAGTTCAGAAACCAATGATGGGGATTAGGAAAATGGACGCGATGGTCTTGTTTGAGAAAGGTTACGAAGTCGAACAGGTTGCGGAGAACTGGAGCGGGAGTGCTCCCGCTAAGACGGCCATTTACTAGCCGATGTACCTGTAAATGAGCGACGCAGTGTATATTGTGCATAATTTAAACATGATGCAAGTTCCCGTTTGGACCATGAATGCTGCCTTTGAACGGTTAGGATGACGTCCTCAGACTATGATGTCCCGGGCCATGAAGAGCATGAAGTAAAGATTCGTAGGCCATGAAATGGTGTTCTCGGGCTATGAAGATAGTGCCTCCAAACTATGACGCCTTTGAATAGATTGGCAATCTTTCAGCCCATGAAAATGTGGCAATCTTTCAGCCAAATGAATGCAAGGATAGCGATCTTTCAGCCAGAGCAAGAATTTAAAATGCAGGTGGCGATATTTCAGCCGTTCGAAAAATAAAAGTGGCGATATTTCAACCATGTAGGATGGAGACAATGCTTAGTCTTGGAAGGAAGATAAGTAGCCTTATACAGGATGGAGGTAGTGCTTAACCTCGAAAGGCAGAATATAGCCTTATGCAATGCGGATGGAGACAGAGCTTAGTCTCGAAAGGAAGATAAGTAGCCTTATGCAGAATGGAGGTAGTGCTTAACCTCGGAAGGCAGAAGAGTAGCCTTATGCAGAAATACAGATGGAGACAGAGCTTAGTCTCGAAAGGCAGATAAGTAGCCTTATGCAAAATGGAGGTAGAGCTTAACCTCGGAAGGCAGAAGATAGCCTTATGCAATGCAGATGGAGATAGAGCTTAGTCTCGAAAAGCAGATTAGTAGCCTTATGTAGGATGGAGGTAGTTCTTAACCTCCGAAGGCAGCAAAGTAGCCTTATGCAGAAATGCAGATGGAGATAGTGCTTAGTCTCGAAAGGTAGATAAGTAGCCTTATGCAGGATGGAGGTAGTGCTTAAACGCGGAAGGCAGCAAAGGAGCATTATGCAATGCGGATGGAGACATAGCTTAGTCTCGAAAGGCAGATAAGTAGCCTTATGCAGGATGGAGGTAGAGCTTAACCTTGGAAGGCAGAAAAGTAGCCTTATGCAGAATGGAGGTAGAGCTTAACCTCGGAAGGCAGAAAAGTAGCCTTATGCGATGCGGATGGAGACATAGCTTAGTCTCGAAAGGCAGATAAGTAGCCTTATGCAATATAGATGGAGACAGAGCTTAGTCTCGAAAGGCAGATAAATAGCCTTATGCAGAATGGAGGTAGAGCTTAACCTCGGAAGGCAGAAAATAGCCTTATGCAAAATGCAAGAAATGAATAGTAACGAGATTTTCTTAGCTCACAGCTGACTGTGATATCGTGGCTGCTAGGGATGTTAGGTGTAGATAGTAACTTTGCGAACGAGCGATTGTTCTTCAATCCTGAAGAGTACAAATGTGTGAATGTACTCAATAATTTTGCGACTTGGGGTGCTTGCATTCAAAGAATAATCGTGAGTTCTGTAGAGGGGAAAGGTTAGTTCGAATCCCCTAAATTTTGACGTCACGTATCATTGGGGTAGCGTTGCTAAACGACGGCGATGCAAGTGATATCTATGCATGATTCAGTAAATATAACGTAAGTATATATTTTGAAAACGATTTTATTTTGGATGAACCGACAACTGCAACGTGGTTCAAGACACGGCAACCTTGCTTGTCCCGGAATTTTGAGAGTCCTCCTCAAAATTCTGCCCCAGTTTGCTAGGCAGGTGCTGCTGACGGATGTGCTGAATGACTGAACATGGATTGATTCCAGAATTTTGAGGAGTCCGATCAAAATTCTGCCCCCAATTTACTAGGTCGGTGCTGATGAGAAAACTGACGACTGACTTCGGAATTTTGAGGGTCCTCCTCAAAATTCTGCCCTAGTTCCATCTGCCCTAGTTCAAATGGAATTTTTATTAGAATGTGACCGAACCCATAGGACTGCCTACGTATCCCCTCTTAAACAGGAATCAGGTCAGGCGTAGTTCAAATTACATCATGAAGAAAAACATGTGATCAAATGTAGTATCTCTTTACTGCGTCTGAATTGATTGGCTTCGGCCAGACTTCTCCGTCCATTTCTACAAGAATAAGGGCTCCTCCAGTTAGAACCCAGTGAACCATGTACGGACCCTACCAATTAGGAGAGAATTTTACCTTGGCTTCATCTTGATGCAAAAATATTTTCTTCAATACCAGCTGCCCTGGCGTGAACTTCCTTGGCTTAACTCACTTGTTGAAGGCTCTAGACATTCTGTTCTGATATAATTGACCGTGGCAAACTGCATTCATTCTCTTTCCATCTATAAGGGCTAATTTCTCGTAGCGATTTTGTACCCATTTTGCATCATCTAACTCTGCTTCTTATAAGATTCTTAATGAGGGAATTTCTAGTTCGGTGGGAATGACCGCCTCTGTACCATAAAGCAGCATATAGGAGTGGCCTCGGTTGATGTGCGGACCATGGTACAATAACCCAATAAGGCGAACGACAATTTCTCGTGCCACTTCTTGTGCCTTTCAATCATCTTTCTTAGTATATTCTTGATGTTCTTATTGGCTGCTTCTACAGCTCTATTCATCTGCGGTCTGTAAGCTGTAGAGTTCTTATGTTTGATCTTGAAAGTCTCATGCATTGCTTTCATCAGGTCGCTGTTGAGATTGGAACTATTGTCAGTGATGACTGATTCCAAAATTCCGAACCGACAAACAATACGGTCGCGGACGAAATAAGTTACAACTCTCTTGGTTGCTGCTTTGTATGATGCTGCTTCAACCCATTTGGTAAAGTAATCAATTTCCACTAAGATGAACCTGTGCCCGTTTGATGCGGCAGGCTCGATTGGTCCAATAACATCCATTCCCCAAGCGGAAAACGGCCATGGTGAGCTTGTTGCAATAAGCTCGTTTGGAGGTACTTTTATCATATCTGCATGTATCTGACAGCTATGGCACCTTCGGACACACTGGATGCAGTCTGTTTCCATAGTCATCCAAAAATATCCTGCTCAAAGTATCTTCTTGGCTAAAATAAAACCATTCATGTGCGGTCCACAGGTCCTTGCATGCACTTCCTCCAATAGTTTGGTTGCTTGCCTTGCATCGACACACCTTAGTAAACCCAGATCGGGAGTCCTCCTATACAGGATTCCTCCGCTGTGAAAGAAATTGTTGGATAGCCTCCAGAGCGTGTGCTTCTGAGTAGCATTGACAAGCTCTGGGTATTCTCCTGTTGTCAAGTATTGTCTGATATCATGGAACCAAGTTTTCCCATCGGCTTCTTCCTCGACGTAAGCACAATAAGCTGGTTGGTCGTGAATTTTGACCTGGATGGGATCAATAAAGTTTGTATCTGGATGCTGGATCATAGACGATAAAGTGGCTAGGGCATCGGCGAACTCATTTTGTATTCTGGGGACGTGCTGGAATTCTGTCTTTCTGAATCTCTTCCTCAATTCCTGTATATGATGTAGATAAGGGAGTATCTTGGAATTCTTGGCTACCCATTCTTCTCGAACCTGATGTATGAGTAGGTCCGAGTCTCCGATCACCAGTAACTCATGAATGTTCATGTCAATCGCGAGTTTGAGCCCTAAGATACAGGCTTCGTACTCGGCCATGTTGTTGGTGCACGGAAATCTGAGCTTGGCGGATACTAGGTAATACTGACCGATTTTTGATACCAGGACCGCTCATATACCGACTCCTTTGAAATTTGCGGCTCCGTCAAAAAACATTCTCCAACCATTGTAGGATTCTGCAATGTCCTCTCCTACGAAAGCTACTTGTTCATCGGGAAAATACGTCTTTAGAGGTTTGTATTCTCCTCCTACAGGATACTCGGTGAGGGGATCTGCCAAAGCTTGTCCTTTGACTGCCTTCTGGGTAACATAAACAATGTCAAACTCACTTAACAGGATTTGCCATTTGGCGAGCTTGCTGGTAGGCATGTGCTTCTGAAAGATATATTTCAATGGGTCCATTCTGGATATGAGATAGGTGGTGTAAGCACAAAAATAGTGCCTCAATTTCAGAGCTGCCCAGGTCAGAGCATAACAGGTGCGCTCTAATAAGGAATACCGAGCCTCGTACGGGGTAAACTTCTTGCTAAGGTAGTAGATGGCTTTCTCCTTTCTTTCGGTTTCATCATGTTGTCCTAAGAAACAACCAAACGCTCCATCCAATACTACGAGATAAAGTAATAGGGGTATCCCTGGTTCAGGCGGAACCAAGACCGGCGACGTTGACAAGTACTCCTTAATTCTGTCGAAAGCCTTTTGAAAATCATCAGTCCATTCGGTGGCAGCATCCTTCTTTAGCATCATGAAGATGGGTTCACAAATGATAGTGGACTGAGCTATGAACCGGCTGATATAGTTGAGTCTTCCCAGAAAACTCATTTCATCCTTCTTGTTCTTAGGCGGTGGCAACTCTTGAATGGCTTTGACCTTTGGCGGATCCAATTCTATTCCTCAGCGACTCACAATGAAACCCAATAACTTTCCGGCAGGGACCCCAAATGCACACTTGGCGGGATTTAGTTTCAAGTTGTACCTCCTCAATCTGTTTAAGAACTTCCTCAAATCATCCATGTGATCTGTAGCTTTCCTGGACTTGATGATGATATCATCCACATACACCTCGATTTCTTTATGTATCATGTCATGAAAGATAGTGGTGATGGCCCTCATGTAGGTAGCACCAACATCTTCAAACCGAACGACATCATTCTGTAACAGTACATCCCCCACGGCATGATGAACACCATTTTCTCTGTATCTTCTTCATCCATCCTTATCTGATGGTATCCAGCAAAACAATCGACGAACGAGTGCAGCTCATGTTTGGCGCATTTGTCAATCAATATGTGTATATTTGGCAAAGGGAAGTCGTCCTTAGCACTGGCCCGGTTGAGATCCCGGTAGTCGACACAGACTCTAACTTTCCCATCCTTCTTCGGTACCGGCACGATGTTGGCTAACCATGTTGGATACTCTACCACTCTGAGAACCCTGGCTTTGACTTGTTTGGTAACTTCTTCTTTAATTTTCAGACTCATGTCTGGCTTGAATTTTCTGAGTTTCTGTTTCACTGGCAGGCATGCCGGATCTGTCGGTAACTTGTGAGCCACAATGGATGTGCTGAGACCTGTCATGTCATCATAAGACCATGCAAAGATGTCCTTATACTCTTTTAGGAACTCTATGTACTCTTTCTTTTATGATGGCGACAGGTGCATGCTGATACATGTTTCCTTGACGTTCTCCGCGTCTCCCAAATTAACAACCTCAGTTTTGTCCAAATTACACTTAGGCATGTTCTCAAAATTCTCGACCTCCCTGACAACCTCTTCTGGTATTTCATCCTCTTCTAAATCTATGTCCGTTTGTTGCATTGCCTCATTGCAAGTCACAGTGGTTGGTTCATCATCAAGATATGTAATAGTAATGTTGTGTAAAAATAAAATAAATGATAGAGAAAAGCAATGAGAGCGAGATATAAAAATTAAACTTGGAAAATGCTTTTGATTAAATTCATAACTGTTCGAAACATCAGAGCTCTTTTCAGAAGTAAAGACAATGCGGAAAAGTAAAATCAACTAAAAGTAAAATGCGATACATAGTGTGTCATTTAGCCTTGCTACCCCGAAGCTCTCCGGGAACTGGTGGTCCTGACTGACCAATTGGTGAGGTGTTTTCCTTGGTTCGCAGCTTGAATGGAAGGGCCTTCTTCCCCCTCCTCCTCGAAGATAACACAACAATCCATATCATCCTCCAGAAATAGGTTCTTCATTGCTGCTAGTGCCTCGTCTTCCTCTGATCCATATATAACATCAGTCGGCTGAAAGGTCTGCTCCAGCTGAGGTATGGGGTGTTCCAATGGATAGTAGGGACCGCGCCACGGTGGTGACCAATGATTGAACTCCTCCTAGGTGTATTCATAACCCAGGCCGAAAGTGGTACCATGCTTCTTCAACTTGATGGGCTTGGTGATGCCCTGGAGATTCTTACCAAGTCCCTTTCCGGGCTCGTACCCGCTCTAATTCAGAATGCTCTCAATTTTGTTATCCCACCACTTGTCTTTGTATATGGCGTTGACTCGCTCGATGTGATGGTATGTTTCTCCACCTATTTTCCTTCTACCTCCAATCATCGGGATGGCTTGGCGACTGTATATAGGGTTACTACCGTCACCATGAATGATCACTTCCTGATGATTCCATTCGAACTTTACAGCTTGATGCAGGGTTGATGCCACAGCCCCAGCAGTGGGAATCCAGGGTCGCCCCAGCAATAGGTTGTAGGATGCTGACACGTCTATAACTTGGAAGTCCACATCGAACCAGGTGGGTCCCATTTGTAGGCACAAGCTAATTTCTCCGATGGTGGATCTTTGAGATCCATCAAAAGCTTTAACACTGATAGCTCCGTCTTTGATCTCATACAGTCCTTTACCCAATGTCCTGAGGGTTATTAGAGGGCAAATGTTAAGGCTGGATCACTCGTCAACCAAGATCCTGGTGATGAAATAATCTTTGCATTGCGTAGTGATGTGCAATGCCTTGTTGTGACTAAGCCCTTCTGGTGGTAACTCATCCTCGTGGAAGGTGATCTTATGGCTTTCCAGTACCTGCCCCACCATATTCGCCATTTCGCCTCCTGTTATGTTGCTGGGAACATAAGCTTCACTCAATGTATTCATTAAGGCGTTTTTATATACCTCAGAGCTTTGCAGAAGAGCCAAGATGGAAATCTGCGCTGGTGTTTTGCTCATTTGCTCAAGGACTGAGTATTCTTTGGCCTGTATCTTTCTTCAAAGGTCATCGGGTCCAGTTTCAGCAGCCCGTCCAGAGGCTTGCTTGCTGGACTCAACTATGCTCTGGAGTGTATACCCTGCCTGTCCTGGTCATGCCCTGCGCAGAGATTGCTTCTCCAGTATGTGTTTTCCCTTTCTTCTAGCCTCAGCTGTGTAATCCCATGGTATGGCGTTCGACTTGAACGGGGTCACATCTATCATGGAAAGCGGAATAGGCTTCCTAGAAGGTAACACAGTAACTTCAAACGGTGCAGGTGCTTTTGGGATGCCAAACTCAACTTCGATTGGTTTTGGCACCTTTGCAGGAGGTACTTCAAACTTGAGTGGTACAAACACATTTACCGCATCACCCTCAAAGGGATGGATCTGAACAACAATGGGAGTGAGGGTAACTGCTGGCTTCTTAGGTTCATCTCCTTCAGCTATCAACCCGATTGACCCTTTGGGGTCCCAATCATCCTCAATCTCGATAATATGGATGCCCCCACCCTTGTGGTTAGGCAGACGATTTTTGTGGACATTGGGAGCGGGCTCCTTTGCTATAATGACCTTGTTATCAATCAAAGTCTGAATCTTGTCTTTCAACGAGCAACACTCGTCGATGGTATGACCTTTCACTCCGGAATGGTATGCGTAGGTTTTTTTGGGATTTATCCATTAGGAAGGATTTTCTGGAGTTATGGCTGGGATAGGTGAAACGTAACTGGCTGCTCTGAGTTTTTCATATAATTGGTCAATCGGCTCGGCTATGGCGGTATACTACCTGGGAGGTCTTCGGTCGAAATTTGGTCTAGGTAGAGGAAAGTTTTGGCGAGTGGGTGGTGATGGATAGTGAGAAGGTTGGGAGTTGTATGCTTGGTACACAGGCGCGGGTTGGGAATATCTTGGTGAAGTGGGTTGATATGTGGGCGGTGGAGGTGATTGGTAGGCAGATGACGGCATTTGTTATGTAGGTGAGGATGCTTGGTAATTTATGGTAGGTTGATATGTGAGTGAAGTTGCGGGATAGGTTTGGTACTTCATAGGGGAATTGTTCCTTTGCACAGCCATTACGGAATTTACGTCCTTTTTCTTTGATGAGCCACCAGACTGTAAAGCCTTGTTGGTAGCTTGCAATGCCTCGAGGCTAGTGACCATACCATTTTTGATGCCTTCTTCGATCTTTTCTCCCAACTTGATTATGTCAGAGAACTTTTGACCCTCTATTAGCATCAACCTTTCATAGTATTTTGGATCCTGAGCACGGACGAAGAACCTGTTCATTTGTTCTTCCTCCAAGGCCAGCCTGACCTTAGCATCTTCCGACCTCCAACGAGTAGCATACTCGCGAAAGGTCTCCGTGGGTTTCTTCTTCAGATTCTGGATATAGAACATATCCGGTGCGTTCTCAGTGTTGAACCTGAATCGGTCCATAAAGTCGGATGCCATGTTCACCCAACTTGTCCATTTGTTTGCATCCTGACTGATATACCATGATAAAGCATCGACTTTCTGACTCCTCATGAACAGCTTCATGTGGATCTTCTTGTCCCTTCCAACTCCTACCAGCTTTTCATAATACATTCTCAGATGGACCTTGGGATCACCTGTACCGTCGAACATCTCGAACTTGGGAGGTTTGTACCCTTCCGGATGTTCAACATCTAGCTGAACACAAAGATCTTCATAGTTCAACCCTTCGACACCTTTGCTATCTTCGTCACCTTGGACCTGGCTGGTTAACTTCTTGAGTTCAGCGGCCAAATTCTGATTGAGGGAGTCCTTGTCATCTGATTTGGGTGCACTTTTGATTGGCTGAGTGTAGTGGGTATAATGTCCACAAAGATAAGAGTGTTATGGTCTTTTGTGGTGTTTTGCTGTTCGGGAATGAGTAGTGGAGCTTTCTTGCATGTGTTGCAGGCATGGGTATGAGTGGGTTGTATTGGTGGTTGCGGGGTATTTTGTGGAGGTACGGGATTTTGGGTGTCAACTTCAGGAGCGGCAAGAGTGATTGACAGGCTTGCCAGGTTCCGAATTTGGTCCAATTCCTCCCTAAATCTCAACAAAGTCTGCTCAAGATGAGCATCAGTCTCCTTGGTAATTGCAGGTTCTGAGAAGTTTCCTCAAGTTCCTTTCTAGCGCTTGCATCTCCCATTTTGCCTTTGTTCCTGTTTCTGGTAGGACTCGGAGGAGGAGGAGGTGGAGGACCCTTGGATCTTGTTGAGTATGCTGATGGTGCCAGAATGCACGAACTAACCTTTGGGGAGGGGAATAAAAATAAAAGAAAAACAAAAAAGGTAAAAAGTTAGTGCGGGTTCTGAGAAATAATATTGCGATATTTAAACACATTGTGCAATAGTATAAGTCGTTTCCTACTTTGGGTGCCCCTTTGTGCCCGAGGTAGGCCTAGCGACAAATTAAATTTGGAGAACTTATAATGCTAAATGCCTCATTTTATTGATAAAAACAAGGCGGGTCTTAAAACAACTGCATAATAAAAACATCACTAATGGCCAGTGGCCTTATTACATTATGAAAGCAGGGAATAAAAGATCCTAACTACTTGGTCCCAGAAAGACCTTCCCCAGATTCGGTACTCTTGCCTCCCTCGTACAGCTGCATCAACTCGCGCAGTCGTAACAGAAGATAGGCTCGGGCCAGATGTTCGCCTACACTTCCCTCGGCATTCTAGCAATCTTCAATTCTTTTCAAGAACTTCCTGTGAGCACGTGATTTTTTCCCTAACCAAATTATTCCCAAAAGTTTCAAATAAAATGATTTTTACAATTTTTTGTGAATTTTGTGTTAATTGGTTGCATTCTTGTTCATATGAAAATACAAAAATATGCACTTGCATTTAGGGATTTGATTTCACAATTTTAGTATTAATTAGATATTAATTTGTTTTAGAACAAAATTTAAAGAAAATCACAAAAAATAGTTTCTTTGCATTTTTAATTATTAATTATTGCATTTATCTTTAAATAAAGTTTTAAATAATTTTAGGAGTTAAATAGTTTAATTTTGAATTATATTAGGTCTTTGTTAAAAATCAGGAAAAAATACAAAATAAAAATACAAAAAAAAAATACAAAATGAAAATGAGTACAAAAAGAAAATAAAGTGAATAAAAAAGAAGATTAAAAGAAAAAGGGCTGTTGAATTGAGCCTAGTGTTAAGTCACCCGCCCAGGCCCAAGGAAAAATTCCCATTTAAATGACCCAAGCCTAAATAGCCATCCTCACCCAGTCCATTTAAATTCCAAAACGACCCCGTTTAATGCGTGATAGATCTGGGCCGTCTAGATGGATTCATCCAACGGTCTAGATTCCCTAAAAGATTTATATACAAATGTAATAAAATACTTTACAAAACCCAGACAAACATGACCTTCCTCGTACCAGCCCTAATCCTCGCCGGAATCCCTCGCCGGCGGGAAACGCAACTAATGCCGATGACCTCCAAATTAACACCATCGATTCCCCCAAACCTTCTCTTTCCATTCCCCATGTTCCTATACCTCGAATCTACCCAGAAAGCTTCGAATATCCATTTGAAGTTTTCCGGCCAGTACGTCACTTATGCCAAATGACACCAAATTTACACCATAGACTCGCCTTAACCTTCTCGTCCCTAATACCCAAGCCGTGTTCCTCGAATCTGGCCGGAATGGTTTGAATTTGATTTTTAAATTTTCCGGCCAAGAACCTTAACCCAAAATCTTTGTGATTTTTTACCGTAATATCCTTAACCAGGTATTTTCTTATAAAAATACATTGTTGGGGATGTTACATGTCAAAAATCCTGAAACATTCGGACGTCGGCGGCTGGCCAGAGTTCCTATTATTAGTAAGTTTTTTGTTTTCATTTTTCTTAATTAATTTCTTTCTCATTTTTCGTTATTCTTCATGTTGAAGTTTAGGGCTCAGCTTCTTAATGTTTAAGTTCTATTTGTTCTTTGTTGACTTTTACTGTTATTTTAGTTGTATTTTGCTTGTAATTTTTTCTTTATATTTAGATTAGTTTGATTATGTTTTGGTCTTGATTAGTCTATTGGCTGGATTTTAGTTTTGGGCAGAAATATTTGGCTCGATTGATTTGGTTTAGGATTAATGGTAGTTAATTAAGATTAGTACATTGGTTAATCAGAAATAAAAGGGAATTAGGGCAGTTAATTATTTGGTTTAGTTCAGGGAGGGGTAAAGGTAGTTTGGGGAATTAACAAAGAGGAATAAAATTATACTGGGAGGTCACATGTGGGCAAATTTAGGTCTTATTTAGGGGAGGGTAGGTCATAGAAGCTTCTAGTTGTTTGTTTGCCTATAAATAGGCATTGTATGTGCCTTGTAAATGGGTCTTCTTTTCAGCCAAAAATTTCTCCCAATTAGCTTTTTCTCTCTAGTTTCTTTGTTTTGCCCAGATTTAGTTTTAAATTTCGAAAGTTAAAATCCAAAAACAGTAGAAAAACAAAGAAAAGTCTTCAAAAAATATGAGAAATGTACTGTTTCATTGAGTATCTTAGGCTAATTTCAGCTCCCAGTCGGTAATTACAACTTTCTAGTCAATACTTGCTAATTGAAGTCTCAGGTGGTCACTGGTTCAACTTCGAGCAGTTTTGGATCTAGATAGGATGGATTTGGTTGAGTTTTGGTATCTATAGAAATGTGTTGATGCTTTTCTGAATATAACTAAGTGCATCTCAAGTTTTATTTGGTTTAATCTGTTGTTCCCCGTTGGTTTTTGAACTTTCCTGGACTATTGGACTTAATCCTTGGGTCATTTGTTGATTCTAAATTGCTGAAAATTGCTACTGCTGCTGATTTCTCTCTTCTTCTATTTTTTCTAATTCCAGGTATGTCTTTGTGTTCAAATGATGCAGAAGACTATCTTCATCTGTAGAGAACCAATTTGAAGTGCCAATGATAAAAATGCCTGCATATACTTGAGCATTTGCCTTTCGCTGTTTAATTTAGAAATTTCGTGTGATTGATTCAATTATTTTAATGAGACAATGAGTTGTATAACTGGACTGTTTGGGCTGTAATTAGGTTGTTTAAACTTATTTGATTTCTAAATGCCTAGACTATAATTAGACTGAAATTATTTTGTTCTAACATAGACATTTGGACGTTGTAAGCAATTGGGGCTGTTTTGGATTTTTGAATTTGGTAATTGGCAAAGAACCTACTGAATTAGTTGGATTGTGATTGAGCCTCATCTGTTTAGAATTTCATTGTACTGTTGACTGCATAGACTGTGGTTATAATAGATAATTGGATTAGTTGATATAATAATTGGACTCCTATTATAGCATATGTTGTTTAATCACATAATTGACTTTATGGTTCTCAAATTTCACATATGATCTTAGTTGCATGCTATCCGATATAGATTGTTAAGTTTTAACTCAAACGTCACTTTAGGGACTTGAACAATCGACCTCCCCATGCGATCTCCTCTAGGTTGTCCGATATGGGCTGTTTCTGGCCCAATGATTGAGGTTATTAATTGTTTAAACTGGCTTTCTCAACACAGCTTGGGCCTTGGAGCCCAGATTGAATTCTACCTCATTTGCTTGAATTAAATTGGAACTCGGGGCCTGAACCCAGGCATTAATGGATTATGATCTTTCTTTCCTTCAGAGATAAAATAAAAAACGTAGCTACTTTAGGCTTGTCCTCCGAAATAATAATCAAACGAGCCTCGCCCAGTAAAAATACAAATTGCGGGGCCCTCAATAATTGCTATATAAAAATACTTAGAATTCGGGAGGACCGTTTAGCGAATTTCGCGGTCTTCCTCAAAGATAATAAATGCGTAGTTGCTTTAGACGTGTATTTTAATAATATTACCTTCCTAAATGTGGGTGCACATTTATGTGACCCAAATCTAAATCTCAACGAATTCGAAATGTGTCAAAAAACCACGGGTGCACTGGTGCGACGTGGTTAGAGATATATTTTCATGACGTTGCAATTCTTATAAAAATAAATATATAATAAAAGCGGGTTATTAATAAAAGGTACATCGGATGGAACATGCATTGAAATCAGATAAAATCAAATACAACAATTGAGTGACCGTGCTAGAACCACGGAATTCGGAAATGCCTAACACCTTCTCCCGGGTTAACAGAATTCCTTACTCGGATTTTTGGTGTTAAATAGAGTCAATCCTATCCTCGATTCGGGATTTGAACCGGTGACTTGGGATACCATAAGTCTATCAAGTGGCGACTCTGAATCTTTTAATGAAATAAATCTCGTTTCGATTGTCCTTTAATTGAAAAAACTCCCTTTACGCCCTTGCGGGTGTAGGTGAAAAAGGAGGTGCGACAGCTCTAGGGACTCTTCTGGGGATACAAACCCAGAACTTTGGTTCAGGGTTTAAGAATTCGATCTCGGAATAATTGTTGAATTTGTTTATATCTGATTTTCCTACATGTTCCATGCCTACTGTGCTAAATGTTTTACCGCTTTGATATCATTTGAACTGTAAAATATAAACTGTGCCGAAACCCTTTTCTTCTCACATCCGGGGATGTGCTTACTGGTTGAGACTCCCTATTCTGTTAGTGTCAATACCTTGAAACAAGAAAGAGGTCGGACAAGTTACTAAGCCGGATGGCCTTTTGGTTCCCGGTACGTAGCCCCCTCCTCGACTCAAGTTGTCCGCTTGGGTACACAGTCTAGAATACATACCCAGGTTTTGAACCTAGAATAACTTGAATTCATACCGGATCCCTAGTAGTAGCGCTTATTTGCATCACATGCATATGACTTAGGGGACTCAACACAGGGGTTGGGTCCGTCTAGGACAGGTAACCGGATATGAAACGACCACCATGATGCATTTTACATGTTGCATTTATTTTTCTTGGGCCTGCATGCTGACCGGCTTTTGAACATCAAGAATTTTGTGAAATTGAGAAAAAAAAAGAGAAAAAGAGAGAAATAGCAGTGTAAAGAATTAATTGTTTAGTTTTAGAAAAACCGATGCCCAAATGCTGTCGAAACTCTGCCGAAATTTCAAAAAAATAAAAAATGGAAATATTTTGTTTTTAATAGTTTGCAAAGGAAAAATAGAAAAAGTGTCTTTATTTTAGTTTGGAAAAAATAGGTTGTTTTATTTTGTTGAAAAAAAAAAAAGAGGCGTTATTTTGTCTTGTTTTCAAAAATAGAAAAGGAAAATAGTTTGTCTTGCCATGAAAAATGAAAATGAAAAAAGAGTATTGCTTTTGAAAGAAGTTTTGTTATTTGCTTTTGAAATGCCAAAAAAATAAAAATAAAAAAAAGTCTTGTTTTAAAATAGTTCGTTAATTTGCCCGAACTACGCTGGTTTGATTCTCACCGAATGTGAGATACGTAGGCAGCCCTCATCGAGTCCAACCATCCCTTTGCAAAAATAGCCAAAAATACCAAAATTTTAATTTTTATCCAATAAGTCGGGTGACGCCATTCTTTTTGAAAAATAAGCCGAATATCCCCAAAAGGGCGCCGGAAGGCTGGTTTTGCAAGAACAGCCACCCTGAATCATTTTAAAATGGTTTGCGGACACAACCTTAAAATCTCCTTTCGGAAGTGCTGAAAGGCCGTATTTGTAAAACTGAGGCTTCGTTGTTATAAGAAGAAAAAAAAACTGAATTTTGCATGAATAGCCACTTTGTTTTTTTTAAGTCAAAATAAGTCATTACATGGCCAGTTTTCTTTAAATAGTCACAATTGACGCTGAAGCCTTCTCAGTTTTGCGCAGGCCCGCGGCGATGCCGAATGATGCCCCGCAGGCCCCAAGATTTGAAGCTTTGATGTACTCCTAGATTAGTCGAGTCTGTATTTTGTTTTGAGTCTGTATTTTTTTATTTGGAAATAAAAAACAAATAGTCTAGTAGTGGTGTAATTAGTTGTCATTGATGAAAATTTGCAAATTCCCAAAAAAAAAATGTGTTTTTTCTTGCATTTAATTTGCAAGAACTACGCTCGGTCTGATTCATGCGGGGGCATAATACGTAGGCAATCCACATAGGATTCGACCATAACCATAACCAAAAGGAAAAGAAAAAAAAGAAAAAACCACAAAAAGGCAAAAATAAAAGAAAATAGCGAAAAAAGAAAGAAAATCAGTAAATACCCTAACGCTAACATGATGGCTTCGCTTTTTCATTTCAGAAAGGTGGTTGGTTTATGGTTTTAAAATGGTAATTCCTCATTGCAAGACAAGGACAAAAGGCAATGGTGAACGACAATAGAACTAAGTTGATTAATATCGGTGCCCGGCCTCAGTTGATTGATAATGGGTTGAGTGAGGAGGTGCAGATGTTAAGACGACACATGGCAGATATGTATCAAGCCTGGATGACTGGGAAGGCACCACCCCCACCACCACCAATGTTTCCTGTCATATGCACTACCCTCAACAATGAATACGGGAAGAGCCCTCAGGATGAGCTTCACACCGGAAATGAAAAGGTCACAGAAAAAGTAGGGCGAGATGAAATAGCCATAAAGGCGAAAGAACAATCCTTAAAAAACATGCCAGGAATGAGAGGCCATGGTAACACGACTTGCAAAGAACTGTCTGCGTTTCCTGACGTTCGCTTGCCCGTAGGATTCAAAGTGCCAAATTTTAACTGGTACGATGGGTGTGGTGATCCGGTAGCCCACTTGAGGGTCTATTGCAATGAAATGAAAAGTGTCGGGGATAAAGATGATTTATTAATGGAATACTTCAGTAAGAGCTTGACTGCGGCAGCTTTAGAATGGCATAATCGTCACGATGTTGACAAATGGCCTACATTGGGTGACATGGCTCGAGACTTTGTTCAAAAGTTTCTGTACAATAAAGACATTGCCCCAAATTGCTCCTCCCTATCTCAGACGGAAAAGAAACCCAAGGAGAGTTTTAAGGATTTTTGGCTCAAGTGGAATGAACAAGTTGCTCGGGATGGTCCTGCCATTAACAGAAAAGGTGTTGCTGAGCCCCATCCACAACAAGGTCCGATAATTGTTCTTGCCAAACCTGTTCAGCCTCAACACCAACCCTAAACCAATCTCCTGAACAACACCCGATCTTTTGTCCAACCATCAGGTCATTGCCTCCGCCGACGACAGGGTCCGGTGGTCATTCTTGCTAAACGTTTTCAGCTACAATACCTACCCCGTGAACGTCCCCAAACTCCACATAAGACACCCCATCCACCAAATAACATCTGGCCATTTGTCCCACCACCAAGTCACTCACTGAAGCAGGCACCAGCAGCCCAAAGCTCTCGTGTGTCTTCACAGCACTTTCAAGCATCCAACAATCCTAGAAATTTGAGGCATGGAGCGAAACAAAGGCAAAAAGATAATTTCACGCCCATTGGTGAATCCTACATAAGCTTGTTTCAAAATTTAAAACATTTTGGCCTGATTAAGCCACTCTTTTCATATACTCTAGACCCAAATGCGAAAGGCTTTGATCCTACTATTCGATGCATGTACCACTCTAATGTCCAGGGGCATAGCATTGAAGACTGTCGTTCTTTGAAAAGGGAAATAGAAAGAATGATTCAAGAAGGGGTAATTGTGGTCAATGACAATGGCAATGAGCATTCAATTTATCTTGGGAACTTGTTGATTAAAGTCAATAGTGGTCTTGGCAATATTGATGTGAAACTCAGTGGCTAAGATGCCGGGCGTGGTAATTGGGAAGACGCTCCATCTCTCGGTCACCTAGAGTGGAGTTTTGGTGGTTTATTTTGGCCTCATTTTTGATGGTCCGGGTTATTTCAGGATTGTAATCCGGATATTGTCTTGGTATTCAAACCCTTCTATCTTTCCACTACGCTTTGTTTAGTAATAACAGCTTGTTTAGCGTCGTCTAGGTTTGTAATTCTAGTCTAGTCTGCTTGTTTTGTTGTTTCAACCCTTTCACCATCAGTCTAATGCAATTCTCTATTTTTCTTGCCGTTTCTAATCATTTCATTTTTAGTCATTTTACAATTCTTTTCACGCTGATTTTAGTGACACGACATGCACACATAACTCTCAGCCTGATTTTTAAAAGTCAGTTTAGCAACGAAACAATGTTGAAGATGTAAGGGCACTCGAAAGAAATAAGAACATATTGGAATACTTTGAAGCCCAAACAAGTGAAACTGGGGGCAAATAGAACATAAAGAAATACTGTGGAAATGCATCATGCCTCATCAGTTTAAAGCCAAAGGCAAGAATGCCCCAAGTCTAAAGGGACCGTTCATGGTACCGAGATTGTTGTCCAATGGTGCTAGGAATCGACAAATACAGAAGGCAAATAGGTGAATCAATCAAAAGGTGTTTAACTGTGTAGTTTGTACTTGATATATTTTGAAGATTGGAATCACGAAGGCATTTTATTCTACCATCCAAACACTTTATCCTTTGTTATCTCTTTGAGCCTTATTATATTTTCTTTCGTATCCTTATTTCGGAATCAACAACAAAACTCAAGAACCCGAGCAGGGAAAGTAAGTGGAGAGATAAGAGAAAAATAGTGGAAAAAGAAAAGAAAAGAAAAGAAAAGAAAGAGAAGAAAAAGAGAGAAAAAAAAAAGAAGAAAAGAAAAAAAAGAAAAAAAAGAAGAAAAGAAAGAAAAAGGAGAAAAGAAAGGAAAAGAAATGAAAAAGAAAAGAAGAATGGAAGGAAGGAAACATCGCAACAACAAATGTAGTCACCCGAACTACGTTTGACTTGATCCCGAAAGGGTACGTAGGCAGCCTCTCAGTAAGGTTCAGTCACACCAAAACAAAAATCCAACAGTCCCCAAGAAGGAAACTGGGGCAGAAGTGGGGGTTGTTGTGAGAAATCTGATTCCGAAAGTTGTAATTGTTGAACCCGTGTTGAATTGTTTTGAGCCTTGATATCCTTCTTTCTAACCCTATCCAAAAGCCCATATTACGGTCCAAAGGAAGGCCTTCTGATCAGTCTTCGATATATGCCAAGTCAAGCGAGCAGAGGTGAGTCATATTAGGGGCAACACTTCAGTCCAAAGGAAGGAAATAAAGAATGAGAGAGTCTGGTTGATGAAAACCCTCACGGGTACCCCAAGGCAATGAAAGCTGAGAGAAATAAAAAGGAGAGTCTTATTGGTGAAAACCTTTACAGGCACCATAAGGCGACGGTGAGACGAGAGAAAAATCAAAATGAGAGAGGCTTGATGGTGAAAACCCTACGGGCACCACAAGTCGACTAAGGATTGTGAACCAGGTCGGGCAAGAGGAGCATTGAAGCCCAGTTTCATGGTGAAAAATTGCAACAAGAGCAGAACATCATATTTGCTAAACAGAGTAGGCTGCAAGTGCATGTCAAGGTCGCTAGAGTCGGTATCCACATCCGATGGGTCGCTACTCTGTAGGTTTCTTGTTAGGAATCATCTATTTCCATTATCCTTTACTCCATTCCTCTCACCTTGTTTTACTCCCACTTCCTGGGTCTATTGTTCATAACAAGTGAGAAATAACTTCAAAATTTACCACCAAGCTTTCCAATAGCATAAAACAGGATCTGGTGAACACATCAAAACGTCATAAGTCCGGAAAAAACAACAAGCGCATTGAGCTAGTAACAATCAACATGTTTTGGGATTCGTCTGAAATACAAAGGGTTGGTATATATTAATTCATGAACAATGCAACAGATGGAGGATTAGGGTGAAAGGATTAAAGGTACTTCTCTGTGATAAGATTGAAAAAAAGTTGGTAAAACCAGTGACAAGCAAGATCTTCCAAGGAGAAGTCGAAGTTATCATGGCTAGTGAAGGAACAATAGACTTCAAGGTCGGAGCTAGTGGTTTAAGTCAAGAAAGAACAACATACATCTTGAGTGGGTGGCAATTGACGTGCTTTGGGGATTCGTGTGAACTACAAGGGTTTGGTACGTATCAATTCAGGAACAATGCAATAGATGAAGGGTGTTAGGTGAACGAATCAAAGATATTTTCAGTGAAACACGACAGGTTTGGTACATACCAACTCATGAAGAATGCATCAAAGATGGAGGATGTTTGGAGAACGGATCAGGGATATTTTCTACGCTAAGGGTAACAAAGAATGTGGTTAGTCAATAAAACAAGCAAGGTCTTCATGTGGGAGTCAGTTATCATGGCAAATGAAGGAATAACAGATCTCGAGGCCAGGGCCAGTAAGTGTGCGCACTGAGTTGGTAGCAATCAATATGCTTGGGAGTCAATGGTTTGGTAAATGTCGGTATGAGCGGTGCAATAGATAGAGAATATTGGGTCTGAACGAGAAGAGGTATCCTCTGGGTTAAGGTTTACAAAGAAAGTGGTTAGTTAATGAACGATCAAGGTCATCAAATGGTAATCAAAATGAAAGAGCCACAGACCTCAAGGCCGAAGCCAGTGGTTAGGTCAAGAAAGAACATCATATACACAAAGCGGGGGCAGTGGACGTGCTTTGGGATTCATGTGAGATACAAAGGTTGGGGAGGCGCCAGTTCTTGCAATGCAAAAAATAGAGGATATTGGGTCTAAACGGAGAAAAGGTCTTTATATGATGAGGACGACACAAAAAGGGGGTCAGTCCATAAACAAGCAAGGTCTTCGAGTGGAAATCAGTCGTCATGAGAAGTGAAGGAGAAATCTCCCTCAAAGTTCAAGGCCGCAAACCAACCCCACATTTTAAACATAACAAGATTTTTCTTTGATTGAAATAGGGGCAGAAGTTTCGGAGAAACCCTCCGTAAGGAAATGCAGGATCCAAACACGTATGATTAGAAATTTTCAGGACCCTCCTGGAAAACGGGACTTAGTTTAAATTTCAAAACAATCATAACTTAGCATAAATGTACCCCAAATGAATATAAGTTTGTTCTAAAGTTTGCATGTTTAAGATAAGTTTCAATTAAGAGTTTTCAGGACCTTCCTGGATAATGGGAAGTAGTTTAAGACCTTTTGATAACAAATATAGTGGGAATAGTACCTTTAGAAGAGATAGTTTAGGTTAGTAGTTGTTAGGAGTTGTCAGGACCTCCCTAGATAATAGGACTTAGCTTTCAAATTCTTATAATATTTGGTAAAATAATTCAGTTTAACACACACCCATATGCCCAGCCATCAAACTGGGGCAAAAAAAAAATTTCTTTGTTTGCCTATTTTGTTGAAATCAGGCGCCCACCTGGAGAACAAGGGAATACATTTCAAGCGCAGCAGTCAGGCACCCAACTGAAAAACAAGGGAAGTATAATGCAAGTCTTATCTTTCAATGTTAATATTTGGTAAAACAACGCGCCCAGTTATCAAATTGGGGCAACAAATTTTCTTTGTCTTGTATGTCTGTTGCAATCAGGAGCCCACCTGGAGAACAAGGGAATACATTTCAAAGTTTAGCAAGCAGGAGCCCACCTGGAGAACAAGGGAATGTGTTTCAAATCCAGCAGTCAGGCACCCACCTGGAGAACAAGGGAAGTGCAAATTGTAGTAATCAAGTATCATCAAGAGGGATGGCAAAACATCACCAAGGCAACCACAAGAATTTCATTGGAAGAACACAAGATACAAGTTCAAGACAAAACAAGAGCAAGTTTGAAGATATAGATAGGATCTTTTGTAACTCATAGATCATAGCTTAGGCTAGCTTCTTTTTATCTTGACACGGTGTAATAAGGAGGTCAATGAGCAGTAACAACAGCAACAGCAGTAAAATCACAGCTCCTTGTAGTCCCAGCTACCAGACATTCCTGAACTACACTGACCTGATTCCCGTTTAGCCCAGGATATGTAGGCAGCCTCTGAAGCAGGGTGCGATCGACTCTTTCAAAAGGCTTCATACGGAATATGTGAACGGGCAAAAATCGCTTATTTTCGCACACTTGTCTTTGCACGAAAACTCTTCGTGTTTCCAGGCAAAGAGGGGCAGCTGTGAGCACGTAATTTTTGCCCTAAGCAAATTATTGCTAAAAGTTTCAAATAAAATAATTTTTACAATTTTTTGTGAATTTTGTTGAACTTTGTGTTAATTGGTTGCATTTTTGTTCATATGAAAATACAAAAATACGCACTTGCATTTAGGGATTTGATTTCACAATTTTAGTATTAATTAGGTATTAATTTATTTTAGAATAAAATTTAAAGAAAATCACAAAAAATAGTTTCTTTGCATTTTTAATTGTTAATTATTGCATTTATCTTTAAATAGAATTTTAAATAATTTTAGGAGTTAAATAGTTTAATTTTGAATTATATTAGGTCTTTATTTTAACTTTTACATTTTTATAAAATCAGGAAAAAATATAAAATAAAAATACAAAATGAAAATGAGTACAAAAAGAAAATAAAGTAAATAAAAAAGAAGATTAAAAGAAAACGGGATGTTGAATTGAGCCCAGTGTTAAGTCACCCGCCCAGGCCCAAGGAAAAATTCCTATTTTAACGACCCAAGCCAAAATAGCCATCCTCACCCGGTCTATTTAAATCCCAAAACGACCCCGTTTAATGCGTGATAGATCTGGGCCGTCTAGATGAATTCATCCAACGGTCTAGATTCCCTAGATGATTTATATACAAATGTAATAAAATACTTTACAAAACCTAGACAAACATGCCCTTCCTCGTACCAGCATTAATCCTCGCCGGAATCCCTTGCCGGCGGGAAACGCAACTAATGCCGATGACCTCCAAATTAACACTATCGATTCCCCCAAACCTCCTCTTTCCATTCCCCATTTTCCTATACCCCGAATCTACCCAGAAAGCTTCGAATATCCGTTTGAAGTTTTCCGGCCAGTATGTCACTTATGCCAAATGACCCCAAATTTACACCATAGACTCGCCTTAACCTTCTCGTCCCTAATACCCAAGCCGTGTTCCTCGAATCTGGCCGGAACGGTTCGAATTTGATTTTTAAATTTTCCGTCCAAGAACCTTAACCCAAAATCTTTGTGATTTTTGACCGTAATATCCTTTACCAGGTGTTTTCTTATGAAAACACATGGTTAGGGATGTTACGTGTCAAAAATCCTGAAAGATTCAGACATCGGCGGCTGGTCGGAGTTCCTATTATTAGTAAGTTTTTTGTTTTCATTTTTCTTAATTAATTTCTTTCATTTTCCGTTATTCTACATGTTGAAGTTTAGGGGTCAGCTTCTTAATGTTTAAGTTCTGTTTGTTCTTTGTTGTCTTTTACTGTTATTTTAGTTGTGTTTTGCTTATAATTGTTTCTTTATCTTTAGATTAGTTTGATTATGTTTTGGTCTTGATTAGTCTATTGGCTGGATTTTAGTTTTGGGCAGAAATATTTGGCTCGATTAATTTAGTTTAGGATTAATGGTAGTTAATTAAGACTAGTCCGTTGGTTATTCAGAAATAAAAGAGAATTAGGGCAGTTAGTTATTTGGTTTAGTTCAGGGAAGGGGTAAAGGTAGTTTGGGGAATTAACAGAGAGGAACAAAATTATTCTGGAGAGGTCACATGTGGGCAAATTTAGGTCTTATTTAGGGGAGGGTAAGTCATAGAAGCTTCTAGTTGTTTGTTTGCCTATAAATAGGCATTGCATGTGCCTTGTGAAGGGGTCTTCTTTTTAGCCAAAAATTTCTCCCAATTAGCATTTTCTCTCTAATTATTTTTTTTGCCCAGATTCAGTTTTAAATTTCGAAAGTTAAAATCCAAAAACAGTAGAAAAACAAAGAAAAGTCTTCAAAAAATATGAGAAATGTACTGTTTCATTAAGTATCTTAGGCTAATTTCAGCTCCCAGTCGGTAATTACAACTTTCTAGTCAATACTTGCTAATTGAAGTCTCAGGTGGCCACTGGTTCAACTTCGAGCAATTTTGGATCTAGATAGGATGGATTTGGTTGAGTTTTGGGTCTATGGAAATGTGTTGATGCTTTTCTGAATATAACTAAGTGCATCTCAAGTTTTTTTGGTTTAATCTTCTGTTCCCCGTTGGTTTTTGAACTTTCCTGGACTATTGGACTTAATCCTTGGGTCATTTATTGATTCTAAATTGCTGAAAATTGCTACTGCTGATGATCTCTCTCTCCTTCTATTTTTTCCAATTACAGGTATGTCTTTGTGCTCAAATGATGAAGAAGACTATCTTCATCTGTAGAGAACCAATTTGAAGTGCCAATGATAAAAATGTCTGCATATACTTGAGCATTTGCCTTTCGCTGTTTAATTTAAAAATTCCGTGTGATTGATTAAATTATGTTAATGAGACAATGAATTGTATAACTGGATATTTGGGCTATAATTAGTTTGTTTAAACTTATTTGATTTCTAAATGCCTAGACTGTAATTAGACTGAAATTGTTTTGTTCTAACATAGACATTTGGACATTGTAAGCAATTGGGGCTATTTTGCATTTTTTAATTTAGTAATTGGCAAAGAACCTACTGAATTAGTTGGATTGTGATTGAGCCTCATCTGTTTAGAATTTCATTGTACTGTTGACTGCATAGACTATTATTATAATAGATAATTGGATTAGTAGATATAATAATTGGACTCCTGCTATAACATATGTTATTTAATCACATAATTGACTGTATGGTTCTCAAATTTCACATATGATCTTAGTTGCATGCTATCCGATATAGATTGTTAAGTTTTAACTCAAACGTCACTTCAGGGACTTGATCAATCGACCTCCCCATGCGATCTGCTCCAAGTTGTCTGATATGTGCTGTTTCTGGCCCAAAGATTGAGGTTATTTTGTTTAAACCGGCTTGCTCGATACAGCTTAGGCCTTGGAGCCCAGATTGAATTCTACCTCATTTGCTTGAATTAAATTGGAACTCGGGGCCTGAACCCAGGCATTAATGGATTATGATCTTTCTTTCCTTTAGAGATAAAATAAAAACATAGCTACTTTAGGCTTGTCCTCCAAAATAATAATGAGATGAGCCTCGCCCAGTAAAAATACAAATTGCGGGGCCTTCAATAATTGCTATATAAAAATACTTAGAATTCGGGAGGACCGTTTAGCGAATTTCGCGGTCTTCCTCAAAGATAATAAACGCGTAGTTGCTTTAGATGCATGTTTTAATAATATTACCTTCCTAAATATGGGTGCACATTTATGTGACCCAAATCTAAATCTCAACAAAGTCGAAATGTGTCAAAAAACCACGGGTGCACTGGTGCGACGTGGTTAGAGATATATTTTCACGATGTTGCAATTCTTATAAAAATAAATATATAATAAAACCGGGTTATTAATAAAAGGTACATAGGATGGAACATGCATTGAAATCAGATAAAATCAAATACAATAGTTGAGCGACCGTGCTAGAACCACAGAATCCGGGAATGCCTAACACCTTCTCCTGGGTTAATAGAATTCCTTACTCGGATTTCTGGCGCGCAGACTGTTAAACAGAGTCAATCCTTTCCTCGATTCGGGATTTGAACCAGTGACTTGGGACACTATAAATCTCCCAAGTGGCGACTCTGAATCTTTTAATGAAATAAATCCGTTTCGATTGTCCTTTAATTGGAAAAACTCCCTTTACGCCCTTGCGGTTGTAGGTGAAAAAGGAGGTGTGACCCTTCCCTTCCAACTCCACTAGACTTCGCTCCAGATACCCCAGCCGATTGTTGGCATTGATAGCCATATCCTTCCACTCGTTGATCAGCTTCTCGTGGGCTTCCTGTATTTCCCGATGTTCATTCTCACATTCTCGCATCCTTTTGCGCAGCTGATTGTATTTGACTTGCGCTTCAGTTTTCTCATCAATAAGCCTATGACCACGGAAAAATCCTGGACGACCCAAAATAATGTGATCATCTTCCAACCAATGCGGTACACACCCAGCATGATACCTGTCTGGTTTAATAGACTCCTTCCCTAAGACAAGCTTGCAATGCCACATATGCTGAGCTTGAAACCTGTGCGGGCTATCATCATCTTGAAAGTTAGCCTTGAAATGACTCATTTTCTCTATCCTTGGTATGATCTGCTTTCTTCCAGCTTGCCTCATGGCCTGGAGAGGGACATAAAGATGAGTTCCCCTCAGACCGATGAGTTTGAGGAATGGTGTGTCTCGAGAACGGACAATGAACTCCCCTGTTGGGAACCACTCGAACATCCACTGAACTTGCTCTTCTTTTAGATCCTCAAACAACCCTACCCATCCACTGGCATCCTCTGGCTGAGCAAACATGTTGGGCATAAAGTTCATTTGCTTTGGGGTGGTGAAAAGCGATATGGTCATCCCAATCCCTGCGTATGATTTCCTGTCTGTAGTCGCCTTTCTGAAGGTGTTCTATGAGCCAAAGTTGCAGTAACAGATTACAACCCTCAAAGTGTGGAGCCCCTTGTTGACATTTTCCCAAGGCTCGATAGATTTCAGCGATGATCATGGGCACTATGCTGAAAGACTGCCCGTCGATCCCTTCCATTAAGGTCTTGGTCACCATGGCTAGTCTGGTGTCGATCCTAGCCTTTTTCATAGGAAAGACCATCATACCCAGGAAACAGAACATGAACACAAAGACCCTTCTGTGTATATGCCCTAAAGAGGTGAAGGCGAACTCGTCAGTGTAGGTGCGATAGGACCTGCTATGGCCATACCTCTCGTACAAGAAATCAAATGGTACGTAGGAGTCCTTCAGACAAGCTAGGTCGGGATTTTTCTTGAGTCCCATCATCTTAAGAAAGCCTCTACTTTTGTGGTTTTACGGCATAAGCAGACCCGGAGTCTCCCAAGGGATACTAGCTAGAACCCCTATTTCTTCTAGTAAAGGAGTCATTTCCAAATCCCCGAAGCGAAATACCGATCGATCACTATCCCAGAACAGAGTTGCAGCCTCTATGATTTTGTTGTTAGGCTGGATTTCCAGAAGTGAGGGCAAATTCCCTAAGTACTTGCGGACGAGGGTTTGATCGCTGGCATGAAGATCCTCCCACCAGCTTAGCAGCCTTGGGTGAATGTTGGATACCATACCAAATCAGGGGATTTCGTGCCTCATTTTCTGCAAAACAAAGTGTTAGGCCCTTAACCCCACCAGACTCGACTATTTAAATCAATAATTAGCAAAAAGGGCATTTAGTTCTCCAAATAAATGCACATAACATGGAGGTGTTCATTTGGGTTTCGAGGAAACCCGATGGACTTTGGTTTAGGCTAACATAATGAGTCATTATGCGGACAACATAACTAACTCGGCTAAGTTTGACCATGATGCATGAATAGTTTAATAGAGTAAGGTTTCACTTTGAAGTGCTAGACAAGGTACCCTTGAGCGGACAACTCAAAAGGGAAAGGCACGGAACCGTCGACTACACTGTTGATCGACTGGTTTTATCACAAATATGCCTTTGCCACATTTAGGGGTTATAATATTGGAAGGGCGCAACCACTCATTATAAGCATTGCTATAGGATTTGTTTTGGCACGAGTGGAATATGATGTTGAGGAATGCAGTTACAAAAATGAAACAAATAGCATGTATTTTCACATTCATAAAGTAAAGATTACAAAA